>OZ012649.1:6507213-6790655 GCA_963942575.1 Priocnemis perturbator | reverse complement strand
TGGCCAGCGCCAGCGCCGGCGCCGGCACAAAGAGAAAAAGAGGGAGGCAATATTTTCGTTCTCTCGCCGTACCCGCGTTCGTGTCTCCGCAGGGTGATTAAGTTCTGGAGATGGTCGCATATCTGCGTTACGAAATTACTGCGGCAGCAGTGATCTATCGATGTTGAACCTGGCACTGGTGGCCGGTTTGCACCGGCGCGGCGGCAGCATGTAAATAATATCGCTACCTGTCTTCGAGGTGACTAATTCCTTAGAGAATCTTCGCACCAAGAGCGTGAGGCGAAAGAGTGGTAGCTGGTAGGTCGTAGGATAAGGAAAGAAGAGATTCGACGAGAGATCTCTCGTTGCTCGAACTACGCTCAGACCTCGGACTTAGCGAGCGTAGAAGCGAAGAATCCGAGAATGGCGTACCAAAGCAATTTGCATAGTTGCCTTCGACCTCCTCTCGTGCCCTCGTCCTCCTCTCCCCATCTCCGACTCGCTTATTCGCCCCATGCATACGGCGAGAGAACCCCGATGATTATTCTACGAGAGCCAAAGGCTGAATCCATCGCGAATGTCGACGTCACGAAAGGGACGCCACCCACTGACTACTCTTCGCCCGTTTCCTTTGTTCGGCTAGGAACAGGGAACGTATGAAAGTCGACATGCGAGGAAGCCACTTAACAATCCGTCCCTTCTTCTCCTATATCATCTTGATAACCGAGATGCTAATGCCGGTTGGGAACGACAAATCTCCCGCGCGGTATCGAAACACCTCGATGTCGCGAGTGGCAAGTAGTGAAGAAATAAAGGACATTCGTAAGTACGACGACGAGGGACGAAGGAGCAAAAGAAGAAGCGTCTCGCGCCATGAAGAAACCGGCCGGTCGCGTCTTGCGGAATTTACACGATCCCGATCCAAGTGCGGCGTAAACGATCGGCTCACGAGTCAGAAAATTTTCAAGAGCATTCACAGGACGCGCTCAATGCACCGTCATACCCTTTGCATTTACCTATTCAGTCCTCGCACGCGTGCCTGCGTCGCACGCTACATCGCCATCTCGGCAATTCGCGTCTATCGGAAGAGTCGATCCGCTCTCCGATAAATGCGTAAGGCGGTGCGTTAAATCACAAAGCGACAATTTATGGTTCCACACCGTCGCGACGATTCTATTTATATAATTGCACGGATACCGAAGGAATAGAGCAAGCGGTGCGTCACGCTACTCCACGGTTCGTTCGTCCATCGAGATGAAACTTTGACGATTCGCTTTTACCCTTCTCGTTTACTCGTTTCCGTTGATTGAGCGAAACTTTGCTGGAAATTCGGAATGTTAACGCTCGAACGGGACTGCGAATGGCGAGCGATATAAAATACGAACTTTCACCGCTAGATTTTTAAGGAAAGCGTAGATGTTGCGATTATAAACCGGTAGAGGATAATAATGGTGAAGTCGTTAAGCGTACAAGGCGTCAGAACGGAGTCACTTAGAAGAGTTTACCGCGGCATGAAACTCGACGTTAGAATTTAAGAGCGGCCTTCTAACGGTTCCATGGAAATTTATATGCACCCAAAGAACGCGCCTCTGAGGTTTTGTTGAAAGGGCAATTTGCATCGGGTGGATGCGTTTGAGGAACGATGCGATGCGACACGATTTTCGATGGATTTCGATGAAATATTTGTACTTCCACTGGCGGGCCTAGCAGCCGTTACCAGAACGGTGTAACTCTAGAAAAGCGGAAAGTACGATCTTCGTGCAATTTCCCGGAGTCCTCAGCCGTAAAGGAAAGCGCACAGACAATATCGGGATAACACGGCAGTTATACTTCACGCACCGCAAACGTCAGCAAGAGAGATGCACACTTCCTACTCGCTAAACTAAATCGACTTCTGAGAAGGGGCTATGAGTTTTATAAGGCAACAAGGCCGGCTGGCGGCGTGCAACTGAGTTTCTAATGGAGTCGGTCGGGCCCGTATATACTCTCGTAAAGACTTGCAAAGCCAAAAATTGATCCTCGCAGCGGCGAAGAACAGTGTGTACCTCCTGCGCACCTGTAACGGAGTTGTTACGCGAATGAAAGTGAAGGCAAACGCTACCGGGCGGCGGCCGACATCGCTCGATTAACTTTCTTAACTTTCTTCTAATTCGATAATCATCGCGCAATCCGCACCGCCCGCCCACTCGAATGCACAATGCCGCTGTCACGGAAAGATTAACGACCGTCGTGGTAAGCAACGTAATTCTGAGCTGCTCGAGCTGCGTTTGAAATCGTAAAGCAACACGGATCGCTGCTTAATAACGCGGCTCTCGCAGAATGTTCCGATAGGAAGCGACATTCGCTTAATTATAACGAGCTTCCAAAAATACGCGAAAAGCCTCGTTGTTGGCAAATAACTCTGAGGCACGAGAGTGGACGAAAGTAACGTCAGACGAGAACGAGGAGAAACTCAGTCCAGGCGGCGGCGGCGGCGTGCCTCGGACTCATTAGCAGTTTACCACCGAATTCTTGGCTACCACCGTCCTGTCACCAAGTCCGGCTCCGATCTTTCATTCAACGTTCACTTCACTTCAGGTTTCGCTCCAGAAATAGTCCATTAGCGGCTTCGTTGGACTCGTGCTAAGTCGACATTGCGCAATGGAACGATGTACGCGCGGTGGTCATTGTCTCGAGAGAGCAAGAGAAAATTTATTTGTCCGAGAGATTGATATCTCACGGTGAGTCGGCGGCATGAGGTCTGAAGACGTCGAGAGTCAAATTTCTCTTGGCCTACGTAAGAAAGTTCAAAAGTAAGAAAGTGTCAATCTCGCACGTTCGTCGTTGGCGTTGCACCTATCATGGCATGTACACAGCGGTGTGTATTACATTGGCCATTCGCCTCGAGTCCGAGAGTTCTCCCTGCACACTGCCCATTGAAGCGAAGGAGACTCATCAAACGGCATCCGCTCACGACAAAAAGCTCGGAGTCACGGCGCGCGAAGGCCTGCATTCCGTGCATTGATAAACTTTCGCGGGTAATTGCTGGCGGCGCGCGAAGCCTCGGCCCGTAATAGAATAATTGAGATCGCATAATCGTCGCGCCCCGCCGCCCGTCCGCCTCGGTCAACGATATACGCTCAGGGAGACACGATTCCGTGCACGTGCCTCTATACGTGTGCACGTGATTTTTCTGGTTCCGGAGATCACGCAATACCGCAAACGGTCGACGACCCCCTTTTATTTTCTGCCAACGCCAACGGTTCGGCGACGGCTACCGGATTAATCGCTTTCCAATTTCACCGTAGCGTCGCGTCGCGTGGCGTGGCTGCACTTTTTCTTATTTCCAAATCCCTCAACGATGCTTCTGTCGCTGACGATCACGTCACTGCGCTATGCTAAACGAAGCAAACCAGTATCGTACATAATTAATTCGTCTCACGCTTCCGAATAAATATCGGACATAAATTTCATCAGACATTCATTCCGCGTTCTACGATCAATATTCCGTCTAAATCTGTTCTCCTCGAGGGGGGGGGGGGGGGGGAATTTATAAGACGATGTATACGCGCGATCGTGATAGCAGTTTCAATTGCCACATAGTTGGCGTCAATTACAAAATTTCATTGCTTTTGAATTTCTTTAATCACCGCTAGCGGACTGTCTGTTTGCGTGTATATTCGCGTGACGAGGCTCGTGTCGAGATTATCGGCGACGTTCTCCGTCGTCTTTACGTCGCGCGACGCCCTCGCCAAAATAAAACGCACCGTGCAATTCTTGGCGCGTGTAACGCGATACAAGCGTACAAGCGTCGCAACAATGCTATCTAATCCGCGCTATCCGACCGTCCGCAACAAAGTTCCATGGCAAACGGCAAACGCGAATGCAATTTCCTGCCGGCAGATTTACGATCGGTCTGTAGGAGATTTCTCGAGTCTTCAATGTGTACAAGCGTACACCGAAATCGTGTCGGCACTTCCTGCGGATATATGTTCGAAGGAACGGCATTATTCCACCTTCTGATGGTCCTCAGAACGTTCGCAATATATTCCAACTTTTTCGATCGCGATCACTAAGGATGAACTGACACCTGACGTATCTTGATTTCTAATTAGCATAATTAACGTCCTCAGCTTTGCATAGCTCCTGCAGGAGGGACGTGGGGGTTGTTGGTGGGCACGATATTGGCGTGAAAGCAATGTGAACCGGGTCCTTGAAACTATAGCTTTCGGCAATGAATACCGGCGTCGACTGCTCTCAGCCGCGTCTTAAACAATGAACAACCTCCACTACGCTTCTCAATTATAATTAATTACCAAGCCAGTTGGTCCAGAATGGCGCGAACCTTCTCTTTTCCTTCCTTCGCATTCGCACAAATTTTGTTCCGTCTTGTAATTGTTTTCACCCAGTTGGTGCTGACAATGAGTGAGGCTTTCCCGCCACCTATTGACATAGGAAATACATTGCGTTAACCATGAGCAGTCTTACGTATTACGAGTACATATACAGTTGATGTGCTAAGATTCTGATGTTGTGGGAGATGAATGTCAAAGTATACTTGAGGTATCTGTACTCTACGACCACAGTCTGGCAAGTCCGAGGCAAAGGAAACGTAACTCATCGCACGTAAATTTGCTGAAAAGTAGAGAGAAGAGTGGCGTTTCCATTCTGTCCGATTCCAGGCAGTCGCGATTAGTTCTCTCGAGTACAAAGGCAGAAGGAGGAAACGGGAGTGGAAGGACCGACGATGAACGTACTCCACACATTTGCGCTGCGCCCGCGCCGCAGTAATGATCGTTCACTTCGAAACTGGCGCTTTGATTTTCATGAGAGGACAGAGAGGAAGTCGTAAATCACGGAGTCGTATAGAATCGAGACACGGGCTATTTGTTGCCGTTCCGAATAAATCACGCTATCCAGCGTCCAGAGGAAAAGTCGTCGGAGTAAATCAATGGAAAATGGAAGCTCTCGTCGCGTCGCCCGTCCGCGTCGGTTCGAAGCCGTAATTTTGACGGATAAACGGAGAAGCGGAGAGGAGGCAAGTGGAAGAGTAAAAATCAGACCGTTCGCGCAGTCGTTCCGATAAAAGGCTGAAGAAACATCAATGCAAGCGGCTTGGAAATTAGGAGTAGACCCGTTTGTGAACCCTTTCGACACTCTACCCCGCTTTGAGATAGCACGCGATAGGCAGCGTGAGCGAAGGAACCCAGCAATTTCTAGTCAATGGTTAACGCCGTCCACGATTCCGCTCGCCTAACTTTCTCCATTGTCGACTCAATCGATTATTATTGCTGCGATCCGGTAACGAGATACAACGCTCTTGTGCAATCGCTTGGCCAGGCCGGTGTTTCGGTCGGCAAAATAAAGCGATGCCGTTTTCTTGCGTATTGCGCCGATTTTTCTGCGAGTGCAACATGCCCGACACTCTCCCGAAGAGAGACAGAGAACGAGCGGTCACGGCCTCACCGCACAGCTCGAGCGTGACACCGGATTCATTTTTAAATCGCGCTCCTACCCGCTTCTAAAGATCTCTATCGAAAGTCGTTGCTCGCGCTTGCGATCTATCAGCAAATATTATATGCCTCCGTGAAGCGACTGGATGAACGATTCAGAGTCCATTCTTATTGCCGGAATGCATTACGCTATTGCACGCCTCTGATACACTCAAGTATGCGCATGTGGTCACCTCTATCGCCAAGTGTATATGAGCGTTATGGCAACTCGCACCAGCCTTACGGCAGTGTTCCACGATAATTCAGCGATTTTATCGGCCGCGGCATTAGCTGTAACGGAGTGTCGAGCGCAACGCAATATAATTATATTTATCATGGTGATTGCTCCTTCTACATGCGTGCACGTGAACGGGTGTGTACTCGTGGCGGTGTACATGCTGCCTTACGTAAGGGCGTCGTGCCGCGCGCAATAATATAATGCACGTGGAATCGTGTGCGCGTTCCAGCATATCGCCGGTTCTTCTGACGATCGATCGATCGATCGATCGATTGAGACTCGGCATCGGCATCGGCATCGGCATCGAGAATCGTCGGGTCCGGCCACGCCGCTTAAACTTCCTGGTCGTCGCTTCCGGAGCATCAATCTGCCTCAGACACAATTATCACTTTTTCCAACTCGCCAAATTTCCAAATCATTCAGCCGTGTAGCCGTATAATCGCCATTAAAATGCCGAGAATTGCTTGCAAGAATTTATTCTATAAAATCTGACCTACTCAGCGGACCGTCGACGTCCGTCGTGAAAGTTCAATTTCTTCTGAGATTTTGCAAACTCACGTGCACGCGCTCCTATCGAAATGTCAACGCGCTCTGAGTCGAGAGCATCGTAACGAGGAAGTTGTTGGATAATTTTGCGCGATTGTCCAGCCGCGATTCTTCCCTTCTCAGTCGTTTGAATTTCTAATCGGTAAGTACCCTAGCGCTGCAGTAATTCGCTAAAAGCACTTTCCATCTGCACACTCTTACTTTTCAAGGTTTTTTAATGACCGTCCATTAAGTGCGTTTATCGTCGTCCGGATACGTATACAAGTGTAATCGCTGCATCGTTATTACGCTCAGTGAATTCGTAGCTTTCCATGCATGGCGCATTTATAACCGATATTAAACACTTGGCGATTAATCGTAAGTGGACGTTATTCGAGAGTCGACGGAATTGGCGCGTTAGAAAGAAGGAAAATCGACTTTTAGCAACGCTTTTGGCGCCTCTCGGAATTCATTCGACATCTCGCGCCTTCTGGAGCGAACGAACGTACGGGTTTCAAGTTTCAATTGACCATTTTCTTCTATCAGCTACGTGCCGCTATGCATGGTGCACAGGTGTTGCATACTTGCCGATTATCCTCGGTAACGGTATCGATTCCCTTTTTGCACAGTGGCCAGTAACCATGTTGAAACGAGAGAACTTTCGATTTCTGCCGATTATCCTTTGGACGAGCGTTCGATCGGTTCATGAGATTCGTGAGGACGATTGAATAACGAGAGAGGCCTCGGGAAGACTATATGGAGAAATCAAAGTTCCTCATCTCTTCGCAGGAATGTCCGCGTTACATTTCCAGTCGCACACTTTTTGCTCGCGGGTCTACAGCTTGCGTGGCCATATCGGGAAGCGATTTTATTCTCGCTCGCACGTGTACGGTCGCTTCCTTTTCCACCGAAGCCTGCTACGTGCCAACGAGAAAACTGTCGATTTCTACGGCGGAAAAGGCACCGCTTGTCTGCCTTGAGGTCTTAACCGTCTACGGCTGTCGGACGATTACAATTAGTCGAGAATGCCTCTTCTCGTCTCTCTCCCTGCACGCCCTGACGGAAGCGTGCTCCATTCGTGTGTTCTACCACGTGTATCATCGCCCGAAAGGCACTGCTCAAATAATTCGTTACAATCGTTAGCTGATAGCCGGCTGTCTCTTTCCGTGAGACTGAATAAATGGCGTAATAAAAGTCTGCTGATTACGTCGAATCGAGTCGCTTCGCGTCGAATATAATGAGAAACCGCCGCACGTCTATAAATTGATCTCGTACAATTACGACACACAACTCTCTGTACAACGCGCGCGCGCGCGCGCTCCTTCTGCCTCTAACGTTCTCTTAAAGCCTCGATCCATCGGGACCCACCCATCCCCGTCGACAGAACGAAAAATCTGATGAAGCAAACGTTTGCGCTCAACTCATCGCGCGCAAACTTCAATACCTGGCGGCCATAAAGTCGGCGAACGGTGAAAACGGTAGTTTGAAATCTTTTCCTCTGCTCCACTGGCCACACGGCGCACAGGGGGTCACTCCACTAACGAGGAAATAATACGGGGCGTTGGGCGGGCCAGTTCGGACATCTTCGCTCTCTCGCTTTCAAGAGCACAGTAAAGAGGAATAAATTCGCTGAGCGACTACGAATGAACAGCAGTTTAGAGATCAGGCCTGTTCCAGTATTTCTGGACGAGTGAAAGGCAACGTAATCGCTACCCTCGAGATCGACGTAAGAGAGAAGGCTCTCGTTACACGGCCACGACGCCGACGTTCTATAATTGAAAGTGAATCGAGCGCGTTGACACTGAAAAATGTCCACGTCCACGTCCCGACTATATTCGCCGCGGTACGACGTCGGTAAATATTGCCCGAATGATGGACGGGGTCGATCGCGGCAGAATGTAGCGCCCACGTGGCGATCACGGTGAATCTCGATGAAACATTCATCTCGCCTTTCGTTGGAGCCTGCTCGCGCTAACAAGCCGCTCGTTAGGCTATCGTCGCCACCGGGTAGATTCTGGTTGGCGCGTCTCTAGCGTTGCACTTTGTTCGCCCTCATTTGTTCTCGATGAAGAGGCACCACGTTGATATGCCGTTAATCGAGCTTGTTCGTTGTTTACCTCGAGCTATCCAAGCCCACGCGTCGCTTGCCATGTGTATTGTATCGCCTGCCTGCCTGCCTGCCTGCCTACCTGCCTGCCATCCTCTTGTGGCCGGACAAAAAAGCTCCAAATAATTAGCAATGATTGGGCGTAGCGCGCGTTGCACGCATAGACGCGACACTGCTCGTAAATTCACGCGGACAAGCGAGTCGGACGTTAACGCAAGGTTTACCGTCAACGCTGTGAAATATTCCCGGTGGGTTGCCGGATAATTTACGCCGGCAACGCCGGCAAATGCGATTTCGTCTCCGACAATGTCTACGTTGTAAATAATATTTTATCGTCTCCACCCTCCGCAATCAAAACTGCAGATTTTTTGATTCCGAAGCCCATTCGTTTCCTACAGCAGCGATACAGATGATATAACGCCAGAGTGCGAGACACCTGGCTCGATCATTTCCATGGCTACGCTCGAAAACGTCACTTCGCTATTGTTTCCCTTTAATGGCCACGTGCGAGAGCATTCTATGGACAAAGAATACCGAGCGAGAGGTGCAACAGAGGTCCCGGCCGGTGCTACGGTAGCGACTCGCCAAATTTTTTCCAACTTCTCCAAAGTCGTGACGAATCGCCGAAGCCGGCAAATTGATCGGGATTATGAACGCCTGAGTCACTGGTCGATTTTCTTCGCTCGCCCTTTCACGTGCAGGAAGGAGCGGTGAAAAAGTGGAGACAGGAAGCGATTGAGTAAAGCAAGTGAGCGTGCATGCGGCTGGAATAATTGATAAACAATGCGGAATGGAGAGTGGGACCGATCAGGCCTCTTCCTGGTCGCGTGGGCGGTCACAGTTCTCATTTACGTGCCAATAACGCGGATGCTACAATAACGTCGAGGCCGCATTGCGCGAGCGATGCTTATGGCGCTGCGGAAGCAAACGTAAGCGCTGTAATAAAGCAGAGTATCATCGTGGATCGTATGGAGCACAGGCATCCGCCGCCACGTGCAGCAACCGTCATACATAATACCTGCTAATACTCGCTGCTTTCTTCGAGAGTTCCTATTATGTTACGCTCCAGGTGCGACTTGGCACGATGCTCTTGCCAGTCTTGCCTCACCCGTTCCGATGGGCTCGAAACAAAATGGAGCCAATGAGTCTGCACCCTGACTTGATTTTTCGCGCAGTCATTAGCGTATATCACTGTGCTCGATGGCGTTTGCCCTGCTTCGGGATACGTCAGTCCGAAGAAAGTCGGAACGTGGAGGATGCCGTTACAGATTATGTAGAGGTATCGCAAGACAGGCGCGTTAATCAGGATAATCGTAAAGCAAGTACACGCAGTGCCATTACCGCTAGAAGCTCCGACTCATGATATTTACATCTTATCGACTCCCACGCACCGTATCGTCATTCGATGGATCGTAACGTCGATACGTGAAACTCGAACGTTTGCAATCGTAAAATTCGACACCTATACTGTCTGGGTTGTTAACTTCCAAAGCCCCAGAAACGATTAAAAGAATGAGTTGCCGTCGTGTGGCGGAATTAACGGCAATAAGATGGGACGTTGATGGCAACGGAACGGTTTGCGCGTGGTCAAGCTAATCGGCGTATCGTGTCGCGAAACGGGAGACGACGATACCGAAGTAGGTGAGCCGGCCTGCAACGAGGTGATACCTCTGATACAAGCCTGCTACGCGGATGATCCAATGCCGTTAGCTTGCCGGACGACGACGACAACGGCGACGACGCCGAAGAGAACGTGGGTGCACTTTTGTCACCTCTTTCCCTTATCCTAGTCCGCCTACGTTCATTTTCTGCCTTGCACATTGAAATGTATGAACAAGATTGAAATAAATGTCCCTAATGACAGATAGATTTCTTTCATAGAAGTTACACCGGTTGCAATATTTAGTTGGTGCAGCCACGAGGAATACATGAGTCTTTGCAGAAAGAAAATAGAAGAGAGAGACGAACACAGGGAGAGGACACACTCGGCTGTGGCCGAGAGATATTACAGAACGTCCGCGAAGAGACAAGAGTAAGGGCGTGGTGACACGAGTTGCGGTGTATTGAATGTCGGCTTCTTCGCGATCTGTGTCGTCCGCTCCTCACCGTGTGTGTGTGTGTGTGTCTCCCTTTACAAAGCCAAGTTAAATAAATGGAACGCGAAGAAAAGGAAGGAGTGACGATAGAATGTTAACCGACGACACGCGTTGTCGTACGAGACTAGACACAAAGGAAACCGACGTAGGACGATGAAAGGACGCTGCCTGAAAAGCTCAACGAGTGATCCTTGGAATGATTCCCACATCTTGATAGGACAACAAAAAATGGCTCGCGTAAACGAAATATATTTATGTGAAGACTTGACGGAAACGTGATGTTAAGAAAAGGCGTGACGAAGCACGAACACTGCTTGCAGCTGTACCAGCTGAATCCATTGCATTATCAGTTATTGCCAGAGACGCTGCTACCAGGTGATCAATCGTCCCCTATCGAATTCTTGGTGATATCGTGCTGGCTGATAAGGCCGATCGCTGCTGGAACGGTCGACGTGACTGAACTCGACGGTGCTTTCAACGTCGAAAGCATAATAATGTTAATGCAATCCTGCCTATCCGCCGAACATGCCTGATATCAAACGATTAGTCTGCCTATCCAATAACACTGCATCTCCGTCGACCGACATCGCCTGAATGCCCATTAAGGTCGCTCAACAAACATTTCGCGCAATGCTCGACTCGTGGCAGTCGTGGCACAAGCATCCTTGCTTAGATAATTTACTTTGCAACCGGTATAAGCGTCTTCTTTTCACACGGCGAGGCAAGGAAGCCCGATGAGGTAGTAAAAAAAAAAGAGACGTATGACAGAATTTGTTGGTAAGTGACGGCACTGGCCTTGTCATGCTCTCAACCTTCAGGATTGGCCGACATCGAGTGAGTAGGCTTACAATTAAACGCACGAGAACGCTGTCACGATCACCTAAGCGCATTCCGCACGCGTCAATGGCTCCGTACGCGTATGCGTGCATAATGGTACATACATTACCGATACGCGCATATTATAACCATAACCGTTACAATGTCGTCCGCGCTCGTGTTCCCCGTAGTGCCACTAAATAATCGCCGTCCTACGTGCCATTCCCCGAGAGATCTTCGGCGCGGATAGAGAGAAACTAGTTCCGTGGCGTGACCAAGGCCTAGATCACTGCCGTCGATCCGCCGCGCCAGGGTGGCTTTGCGATTGTCGGTCAAAGAACATCACAACCACGAGATCGCATCGGACGTCTCGAAGTCTCGAATATTGAACGTGCAGATTTAACGGTACAAGGGCCAACTATCCTTTTTCCTATTTTTCCTCTGCCGCCTGTCACTTTTTCACGCCGTAAAGCTCGCCTCCACAATTGGTTAATCGTCGAAAGTAATTGGTTGCATTAGTACGGCCGGATAACTCCGGTGGGTTTCGTAGCCGAGAGTGTCATAAATAACTCGCGCGCTCTTACGCGATTAGCTGTTCGGTGTTTAGCCGTCGAAATGACACGGCACGATCTTGCCAGGAAATTAGTATGCCCCGTCTCGGGGGTACGTACGGCTCGAAGGTATACGTTACAACGTGTTAACTGGCCGGCCGCAGAAACGCGCAATATATCAACGCATTTCTGATAATTTCGCAGCCGCAATCTATTTAAAGTATAGCTACGAATTGAAACGCAAGCGCGCACGTCGCCGGCGTCGGCCTCGGCGTCGACGAAAAAGCCGACGAGCACGATATCAAACGGTGCGGGGCTACTTTATAGCTTCAATTTATCCCTCGTAGTTCTCAAAGACCGTGAGCCGTGAGACGTGAGGCGTGAGGAGTTGGAAACATTCGCCGCGACACGGCCGGCGACCTTACCGTTATTTTCACAAGCGCAGGAGGCATCAAGCAGTAACGATGAGAAATCGTGACGCGTGCGACAGGAAAAATACGTTATAACTAGTGTAGTCTCTCTCTCGCAACTGTCGGCGATTATTTCGAGCGAGGAAAATCGACGCGCGAATGATAAATAGCGATCTGCGCGGAGAATAGACTGCTCGACGGTTTTCTCGCCGATCCAGTCACGTCACCGGCAACACGACACACACAGGATGCACGAATAGTTCGTCCCGTTATCAAGCCTTTGATCCGTAATTCACACAAGTACCTACTTGGATGAAAGGAACAGCGATCGATCGATCGATCAAGGAAGATCTCGTGCCTCTTTCCTGCATCGTCCTTTCATTCTCGAACGAAAGGCGATCGATATTACTACCGTTAGCTAAAATTTATCGGACTGTCATCCGCCGGAAGTTAAAGCTGCGCATTGCGTACGTCTGTGGATTCTGATTCGAGAGCAGAGGGATTCAGTACTCCGGGAAGCAATCAGCGGCAAGAGAGTGCTTGAGGAGGGTGAAGGGTCAGGCCCGCGGTCCATACGTCGCAATCAGGGTTGCCAGTTGACTTCAGCACGGCAACGATGCATTTCGTCTCTGGCAAGGACATCGGCGAATACGGGTATATTTGGATAAAGACGAGCGAGTGAGAGCAATGAAGAAAGAAACGGAGTGTACGAGTACGCGTACCGTTCAAGCCCTGCAACCCTCCGAGCCAGATCGCGCTTCTGCATTTTTAAATAAATAATGTATGCGCCCACGCGTCTAGCAGCCTTTCAACATATAAGACGCCCATTCCACTGAATACCGCACGAAGAGGAGAACGACGTCTCTGGGCGATTTCAGTGGTGTCGAGATTGTATCTACTACTCCGGTGGTGGCCTGGAATAAACGATTACACACGAGGCCGGTGAAAATTTATCTCTCATGATATCTGTCTCCTTCTGCCCGCTCTTCGTTCAAACCCTCGCCTTATGTCCGCTTCCTGCAAACTTCTCTTCTTCGGATATCTCGAAATATTTGGCGAACCCGTTAATAGTGCCTCGAGCCAAGGAATTCCTTGCACGCCTATGTGTCGGATCGCATCGGCTGCACGTCACCGATCAGGCGCTCGTATTGGCTCTCGGTAACACGACCGATGGGCGACCGTGAATATTCAATATTATTAGAATATGATCGCCGCTCTCATATTCCAAGTTACTCCGCACCAGCGTATGTGAATTGCGCACCTATGATTTGTACGGACCGCGTGATCGGAGAATGCGTTCCAACAATAATTGCCTCGGGAACGACTTTCTATTCGATGAATAATCGTGAATAATTAGGAGGACTATTATTATTAGCTTTATAGGTATGCCTAGAGAAGCACCATCAGCGAACAGAGAAGAGAGCTCTTGCTCCAGAACTTTACTCATAAATACGAATAGTTTATGAGGTACACGTATACCTACGTTTTGGATACGTTTCTAATTATCTGTTCACCATCTGTTCTTCTCCTCTCCGTTGCAGGATCAAGAGAAAGTCATTTTTGGGACTTATTTCGATCAACCTTTTTTTCCCTTTTTCACAAGTATAAATATAATCAAAATTCGTGAGGCCCAGGTGTGAAATTATGTCGGTAGTGTTTTCCTAGTAAATTACAAGTTACGTATTTCCGAGTGACAGGACGTTGAATGTGTTAACAACATTCTAATGTGGCAAGGCTGACGATTTCTAAATAGCTTTCCAACGTATGCACTGAATAAACGTCCGCATATGCGGCGTAGTGAAAAATTGCTACAAGATACTAAAAACGCTCTCTCTCTTCGGATGCAGCAAGGATGCAGTCCCACATTGAACACGATCCGTGTAAACCGATGCAAAGAATTACGTGGCTTCGAAGTGGATACATGTTCGATCGAGGCGATGATTAATCACGTTCGACGATTAACGATCGACATGATTTATGCAACTTATTTAATGAGCATGTGCGACAATAAGGAAGCGTCATCGACACTTTGCACCGTCGCACGTCGTTATATTGTTATTAGATTACGAGGGCAATGCAGTGGAGCTTGTGGTAGAACTTGAACAAGTATAACGCGATACGGCCGATACGCTATTTATAAACGCTCTGCGAGTGGTGCGTTAACTGTCGAGACGATTTCGAAATAATTATATAGGACTCGATAGGACGCCGGCCGAGTTTGGTCGCACCTGCTTGCACCTCCTATTCCGATGAATTTCCATCGTCGCAATTAAAGCCATAGTGGAAGGAATGATCGGTCGACTACAATATAATCGTCGTCGCAATTAATGATCGTGCTCAGCACGATTGTGCCGCGTAAAATCTCACAAGAATGTTCCTCTCTAATGAGTCGGTATCGATTAAGATTTTGTGGCTAGTCAACCTGCCACTCGGCATTCCAGACGAAAACGTTGCCACTCGCCATTTTCGACCGCTCAAAACATTCTCGTTGACGCGCATTTCCGGCTGATTTCAACGTCGCTCGAAACGTTTTATCCCGCGCCAGATTGAATAGAGCATTATTGCATAAGACGGACGACCGTGTTGCGTGGCTCGATATGACCGAAGCAGGAAAGTGCATTCCAGCGGACGAATGGAGCGTAATCGACTAATAATCGTGCGCAGTGCGTTATTCCTACGTCCATGCATCTCAGTGAAACGCCACACGATCGTCGCCGCGGGACGCAACGGAAAAAGGAAGGAATCGAGCCCTCACCTCCCACGAAGTGCATTAACTTGCTCAATCGTGGAAACGTTTTGGCAATAAATTATAGCCGCGTTACTCTGCCGCGCGTGGCGGCGGCGTTACGATACGTGGGTGTAGCCACTTTCACTCCACAATCTGAAATGTCAAGGAATCCTTGTCAGTGCCGATCACGCGCCGACGCGTACCAGTTAATAATTATTATAGTCGGGACAACGAATGTTCGTTTGGCAAATTGAATCTTTCTCAGTTATCGGAGCAACAGCGGCAACCTACAATGCCAGCTCGCCTTCGTGTCAGTCGAATGGTGGAAAAGTCGCACGACTCGAGATCAGTGACGCTGATTTTCCCGCACTTTCTCGCGATGGTCGCGCTTGTTTCTCGCTTCTTATCGTTCTTATTCCTCGTCTTCCTTTCCTATGACATGCCGCGGTTGCACATCTCGTTGCACAACAATGAGCGGCCACATTTCTCACTCACTGAATTCGACCTCACCGCCCCATGGGAACACCCATGAAATCGTTCGCTACGCTCATTCACCATGTTCGCTTATACTCGGGGAAAGCTTAGACGCACGCTTATCTTTGGACTTTGGTAGCGAGAGGAAAAACGTTTTCTCATTTTCGCTGCATTGACCTTGCGTTCTTGCTCGAAAACAAGATATGCCAGACTAATTTTCATCAAACGCTTTCTCGCTTTCCAAAGCGTGGAAATCATTACCCTTCGTTCATCGCTCATCGCTCATCGCACAACCGCCCACGGAACAATAAGGACGGTAACTGGCAAATGAATAAAACAACGGCAATGTACAGTGGCGTTCGATTATTCGCGTCATTCGAGCGATTCCGCTCCAGATCATTTATTTCTCCTCGATCGTTGATGCAGCTCTCGTTCCGTTAAGCGGTGCTCAACAAATTTATTGCCTTTTTCTCCAATCCGAATTATGATTTCCCTACCGTGAAACGTCATTTCCGTACTAGCGCGGTAATAAAATTGGTTACACCGTTCGAGCAAATGTTCGATCACGATTTTGCTGCACCACATTGAAAATATAGAAAACGAGTCGAATCGGATAAAAGGTGAAATTGACAGTGTGTTGTATATTCCATCAATCTTAGATCACAACGAGACTGTCGGTGATAACCTGCGTGAGGACACACGAGATGATGGGAGCTGATGAAATTCTTACGTTTTCCCGGTACACGGAAAATCATCATTACCGTATCTAAACAGAGCCAGGAGTTACAAAGTCGGTCATATACGTGATAGGTGCACGCTGTTAAATGCCAAAATGCATGGGCGACCGCAATTAATCCCTGCTCCAGATCGAAGTTCCCTAATGATTGGCTCGCTGCTAAATGCCAAGTAGATAAGTGTACCGACGGCAAGAGGCAAGACGCAAGAGGTGTCAAGTTACCTAATGGTAGTGGCTACGATTGCGCGATTAAATCGTACTCCTTCTACGTTTTTCGCACCAACACGGCTATAGCGAACAGGTGGTAGGTATATGAGTACGTTTGCCTGTTTCCAGGGCCGGTCCGCCGTCGATTCACGCCTAAAGTTACGTTTTCATGTAAAAAAGATGAAATAAGCGATAAGTGAACGTGTCATCCCGCGCCTGATCATTTTTCCCTCACGTGGCAGACATTGTAGAACTGAAGGCGATATATCGAGGATTCACGCCTAAAGTTACGTTTTCATGTAAAAAATATGAAATAAGCGATAAGTGAACGCGTCATCCCGCGCCTGATCATTTTTCCCTCACGTGGCAGACATTGTAGAACTGAAGGCGATATATCGGGGAACGTTACAAGTTACTGGATTATTGTTATAATCAAATCGGAGACACACTCAGTTTCCATAAAAATTGGAACCAGACCGGTCCTGCCCATTGAGTTGCCTCTTTGCCCGTTTCCTTGCCTGCTCGCTCGCCCCTACCCCAACGAGGTCCGATCTTGCGAAACACGTTCACGCGATTCGACTCGACTTACGTCATTCAACCTGACCCCACGTCGAGAGAGACATTTTACCTTTTTCCTCATTCCTACACCCTCTCTGACGGCACACAGCCGTTTTTTCATTACCAGCTTTTTCCGCTGAAAACCGTTTCTCAGTGCACTCTCTTGTTATGGCAGTCTTCGTTAATCCATACATTGTGTCCCACATGCATTATGTATTCCTGCGTTTGTCGCCGTTCTCGACGAGGGTGTCTAACGAATATTATTCTAATCTCTAGAATTGTAAAGTGCGTGCGCTTGAGTTTAGAATGGGCCGGCACGACGGGAGAACTAACAATAACGCCATACCGCTTCAGCGTCCATGCTAACGATGCGTCGTCAACCAATCTGTCTGGTCGCACGTCTAGTGTGTTCTGACTTCTGACTCCGGAATGGTGCAAGATAACTACCGGGCGATTCGTATCCGGTAGCTCTATCATCCGCATTTCTGCCCGATACAACCTGCTGCATCGTCCTTTGATTTATTAGACCGCATTCTATCTCGATTCTGCTCTACCCCATTCATATTTCCTCTAGAGCCGGCATTAATCTCTGTTCGCGCGTCCATCGCTGTCCCTATCAATCTTCCCTGCGAGATCGCGTCTCCCACCAAATAATTGAGCAAGTTGCAAAAATGTGAGGATGCGCAAAATAACTGGCCCTTCGTGTCTTCCACCATATCTTGTACTCGGAATACTTTCTCGGTAATTACCATCGACATGGACCATGTTGCGATGCATCCAACAGATAGATAGGCGTCGTAAAACACGTCGATGGCCAGCGAGACGACGACGAGAGAGAGGTCGGCAATTCGAATGGCTTGAGTCCTACATTTACTCTGGCACCGGTAATGGTTCAATTACAAGCCGCAATTGCGAGAGACGTGGTCGCGTGTGCCCTTATACGCGTATACACAGAATGCAGAGGGAGTGCATAATCGGCGCAGATCGTCGACTCAATTCCGTGAATTATTGGCAATTAATCAGGCGGCTTCGGAAAAGGGGAAAACTCTATCACACTGATTTCCAACTCGCCTCGCCGACACATTGCTGCGTTTAGCATAAATCGGTTAATGATAAATGCAAATAGAGATTTTCTGCTTGAAAACGGCGGAGCATCGAGAGCGTGTTCGGCAGGGATTTACAAGCGACCGGTTTTATTCATCATAACTCCTGGATTCTGCTAACTCCCGCTAAGAGACCTTCTCGCGCGTCAACTCTCACAGATCCTGACGCCCGTGGTAAGAGTAAAGTGGTGCGATTCCGAAGCGTAGGGTAACGCTGTTCGCTGCCCCCGGTCGCGGTCGACGTACAGCCCTAATTATGCAAATTGGCTTCATAAGCTAGATTTACAAGATATTGCCATGCTACCGGGGGCAAACTAACTTGACGTCACCCAATGGCAACCGATCGTGCGTGTCCCAGTGTGTATTACCCAGATTCGAATACGATCGCCGAGATTTGTCGCACTCTCCACAGAATATGTGTCGGCACAATCGTATCTGTCCTCGTCGCTGTGACAAGATAAGCTAAACGGGATAAGCCTTGACGATTATGCAGATCGAATACGTGGATTTTTCACACGGCCGCGGCGCTGAAATGATGTTTAGCGCACGAACGCTCGTCCCGCTCGAGGATGGGGTGCTTCGCACGCTGTAAATGACATTGACGCGCTACAGTTTTACTTGTGCGCACGAGAGCGTCCGATCGGTCGAAAATCAAAGAACGTCCGGCTCGATAAATCGTTATTTTTAACCTTAACACGATCGGCCTCTCTGTTTCTCTCTGACGATTACAACGGGACGAGATTGAAAAGGCTTCGTCAAGAGTAGTGCGCCGCGTACCATTGATTATAAATCGCCTCCGTACATACCAGGATGCAACGGATCAAAGGGAGAACCCACGATCGGCGGTGGGCTCCACTTTGAAGTTTCATCGCTCGGTACGGAGTGGAAGAGGCCGAGGGAGCACAATGTCCACCGGCATCGATCCATCAGCGTTGCCTCACGGAAATAACCGGTAAATAGCCGCTGCCGCCGCCGCCGCCGCCGTTAGGATACGAATTACGACAAATTCGAATATCACGTTGATGCATAACGTCATTCCATCACTGCCCCTGGAATGACATTAGACGACGACGGCTCGCTTGTCGTCGTGCTTGTATTGCTTTTCCCAGGGCCGCTCTCAGGACTGAAAACGACACTTGCGATGGGTTTTCAAGAGGAGGCTTGCCAAATATTTCTCCCCGTCTTCCCCGATACTTTGAATTCTTTCAATATAGACCGGCCCTGTGTGGCCTGATCGATCAATCGTTCTCATGCTTACTGTCCGTTGTCGTCGTCTTCATCGTCGTCGTCGTCGACGGAAGAGGCGCGGGTATTAGCTACGTGCCTCACTAATCTCTCGTTCCATGTTTTCTGGGCTACAAATCTCCGATCGAGGCAGGAGAGAGGGTCGCAGAAGGCGGGAGGAGAAAAATGGCTACCAGTCTAGCGTGGCCCAGGTCAAGATGGAGAACGGGGAGAAAAGGGAAGGAGAGCGCAAGAGGGTGAGGAGAGAGAAGAGAGAAGAGAAAGCAGGCACGCTCTCTTGGCACAGCCAAGGCGGATGCTGCGGGGACGTGAGATTCTTGGCAACCGGACGGTTGCCTCCTAACTTCGTACCACCATAAGGATCGCGGTCGTCGGATGTTTATATTCGTGATAGTGCCTCTCTCTCGCGCACTGTCCCCAAATAACCGGCCCAATGGCGACCGATTCTCATGCCGGTACCGACACATTCGGTCGCCTCCAAATAGCGACGCCGCGACGCCCTCTCCCTCTTGCTCTCGCACATCTTTCGCAGCGACAAGAAAGACCTATTCGCGAGCATTGGACGGGACCGGCAGTCCCATCACTCCCATCGGCACGAAAGTTAGCCCCTCCGCCAACGCCCGTAGCGCTCACAATGTTCCGGCTAGTTGTTCGCCTCTTCATTCCTTCAGCATCGCCCGATACTTGAGAAGGTACTTTAATCTCTCGCCGCACGCCTATTAAACGCGGAAAACTGCTGCGCCTAGGGACGGGACGACAAATATAAATGCCACGCGCACTCGTTTTGCGAATTGAATCTTTTCATCTTGCATTTTCCGAAGCCAAGCTAGCTCGACTCGCGTCATCGTGCCAGCGACACTTTACGATCGTCCCGTCTCGTTTTGGGTGCGAGAGACGAGGCTGGATCGAGGACCGGGAAGCGGGACGTCAATAGTACATCAGGAAATCTTAAGCGCGTCGCTCAGTTTTGAACGAACGGCGGCGTGTGCACTTATTGCGCTATTATCGCGGCAAACGGCGCACCGGCGAATTTCGAACACTTTCCCGCACTCTCGGAGCGCGTCTATTTTCACCGTTAAAATTCATGGAGAACAACGAGCGGCCTGTTTATCTCGAGAAATACTTCACGTGGCTTTCAGCAGTGCGATAAATCCCTCTTGCTCGCGGTCTCAGATACACGTCACGTACTATAAATACTTAAAGGGTACGTTTGCACACGGACGATCGGTCGAAGGCATCGTTCAAAGAGTCTTTGTACGTATTCTCTCCGCACCTATATGCATCTCTTTTCTCTCTCCGACCGTCGCAGAGCAATAGACGGAGCTTGGAGAATTTTTACCTCCTAGAGCGACACACGATCCAGCTATAAATATCGCTACTTTTTTCGCCGTCGCGACGCACGTTTTAAAGAGATGCCGCGAGCATTTCTCTTTTCACGCGGCGATAACTAATTAGGCCCCGGCGCGGCGTGGCGCCGTAATTGGCGTAAATAATATCCGTGGCCGCGTGCGCGCGTACGAATCAGTCCTTTCACCTCACTCCGCAAGTTTGGCAAAAGAATTGCGCGCGTAAACAACTGGAGGTTCGCGTTGACGACATTGGCTAGAGACTAGGGGTTGCCCGTCGGGAAATTAGATCGGCGAGACACGGTAGTCGCCGTCGCCGTCGCCGTCGCCGTCGGTACGGTCGCACGTAAAATGAGAAAAGAGGAGCTGCGAGCTGCGACAGAAGTTGCACGACAACCCAGTCTACCTAACAAGCAAGCCGCGTGGCGAGACGTTAGACGGGAGACAAGAGCACGAGGAGCAACGACAGGGCAGCGCGAAAAAGAGAGGAGAGCAGGAATCTTGGCGCCACCGATATAACTTACTGCTCGATTTTTTCCACCTTACCTCCTCCCGTACTTGTTGCCCGTTATGCAATGTCGTCGCATAGGATGATCGTTATTTCGGGCAGACGTTTTGCCGCATTACCGTTGCGAATATGTTTGAATACCGAGACGCTTATAGCGCACAAGGGCCGTGCTTTCCGACAACGTCCACGGCCATTTCGTTGCATAACGTTCTCTGTCAGAGAAGTAGACTCCGCAAGTCGTCATCGATTCTACCGCACTCCTCACTACCAGAACGCACATCATACTTCCCCAGTCCGCACTCCGCGATCACGCTGCCCAAAGTCCCAAAGTTAGTCCGTCGGCAAACGCCGTCGCGTCGGCTGATTGCATAATGTCTCCTTTAAGACGTCGTTAACAGAGTTGGACAAGCTCTTCGTTCCGTCGACGTGATTAATTAATTTGATAGCGCCATCCGACGAATATCTTGTGTTTCCGTTGATCGTTCTGTAATTTCATCCGCCGTCACAATCGCCGCCATCTACTCAGCGAACCTTGTAATGTCAGGCCGTAAGTGTAGGGGAGATAAGTGGGAAATATATTATAGAGATCACGGCGGAAGATAGAAGCGCGATGTAAAAGTCTTAATAAATCGTTAGTTCTGGCGAACCGCTTCTAAACGACGTGAGATATCAGGATGCGAAAGGGAAAAATGATTTGATAAAAAGCCACGCGCCCCACTCCCCCATCCTGCGACCCCTGAAATTTTACTCTCGCCTATAGATCGTATCGAACGATCTTTGTTGCCAATGTCCCCACTTTTTCTAATGTGTTTATTGCTATACGCTGCAGCCAATATTAATGTACATCAACTAGATTTAGTCAGGTAGACGCTGGAGAAGGTATGTACTTCTCGATAAACCGCGTGCTTTAACTTTCGAACACGTTTATGATTATTATGTAATGTCTACGCTTTGGGTATATAAAACTGTACGTCTCGTGGACAGGCTCAAACTCTCGGTTTCGGTGGTAATAGTGTGCCGTGAAAAAGGTGTTGCGAAAAATTCCTGTATTGTCCTCGCAATTTAAGGCCATTCACGTCGTGACATCCCGCAGACTGAATATGCGAAAAGTTGAAAGAGCGGATAATACCGATGAGCCTTCTAATGCCAACAGCATTGGGTCACTTTTGCTGTAATAACATCGTCGAGAAGTCCATTGATCCGCGTGAACCGACTTTGAAAGCAATCAGGAAGAGGACGACGCACGCAATGCGAAAAAACGTTCACACTCGATAGAGATGATTGTCATTTCGACGGATTCGACGATTCGTCTTCTAACGACGACAAATCGTTTCATCACGCGTACTTTCTGACGGAAACAAGTCATCGGCATTGTGTGAGAAGGGAAAAAAATGTTTGAATTATGTCGAAATCGTTTATTCGGCGTGTCACTTGAGCGAAGTCTTAATCGTCCGTGTCTTGTCAACGACGAAAAAGAGTTATCCTATGAAAAGCATCGAGAGAACGAGAGAATTCGCATTCCAGCTTGAAGACTCAGGACAATAGCGTACATCGCGGAGGCGGAGCATACCTCTAACGGTCGCAATGCGCAACCGTTAAGCGTATCAAACGTAACTTTTTCACACCACTTTTTCCTTTCTTCATCCTTCTTTCTCGCTCTCCTTAACAACCCCGACCTGCCACGTATTACTTCTCATTCTTCACCTGACACAATCCTTTGTATACATGAGTCTGGATGAGAACGAAAGGTTCGTAATTTTTAAACAATTCGAAGCAAAAACACAAAGGTGTTGCCTAACCCGGAGAACCGATACCAATGATTGGTACTGCAAGAAGTACCAAGTTTGGCAAGGGCAAACTTCCGTGGCAGGAGGGAAAGGAAGAAGGGGGAAGAGGAGGAAGAGGAGGAGGAGGACGGAAAGGGTCTGCCGCTGCTTATTCAGCATAACATGTCGCAGAGAAAGAAACTTTTGTCCCGTGCCAAGAGACGAGGTTCGTTACCCTCGCCTCAATGTCTGCGGAATAGTCAAATGCATTCTGTATTCAAATAGGACGCGGAATATTCATGCCTGTCCAATTTGAATAAAAATTCAGTCGCGACTGGTAATTCAGTGAAATTGTCGCGTTGCAAGATGGAAGTCTCGAAGAAGAAGAAGATGCTTCACAATCTCCTCTCATTGTCTCTTATCCGCAAAGCGGACAAAATGAACAGAAATTCATCGTAAACCCTTGGTCCTTTGTGCAGCGAGTAATTCGTTTTGATAGAAAAATGACGCTAACTCCAAAATCGTACCTGGCTCGCTGCGGTAATTTCCTTAATCCGGTTACCTGTAAACTGACAGTGCCCGCTCATACGTAAGAGAATGCGGCTGGAAGATTGAATCACCGTCAAGATAAGACGGCGTGTGCGGCTTTCTCCGCGCGACGACGCTTAAGTCTGAAACGGCAAACGTGTAATTTAGCAATTTACGTACGGAGGATGGTCCATTAACGTTCTTCGTTTAAAATCAGAATTATTATTACTGGCTACTTAGCGAGTCGCGAGTCTCGGAGTGACCCATTCTAGCGAGCAAAGTAGCTCGCCACCGAAGAATCGATCGTCTCTCATTTCTCGATTACAGAGTCGACACCTCCAACGTCATGCTTCTTTCGATTGTCGACGCATTCGAAATAATAGGCGGTCGTAATCTCGAACAATCTCTGAACACTTAAAGTCAGTCAGTTGTTTTTCCCGCTGTGGACGAGTTAAAAGTGCCAGGGATTACTTACTCCCGACTGGCAACATTGGGCGACCAACGATTCTTTATATTTTCATAGAAAGCCACGGTAAATGTTGTCTCAACTTTGAAGATAATTACAGAGAAAGTTGCACCGTGCGCTCTATCGTGTTCGCATAAACGCATCTCGACGTTTGACATATGGGCTCGCACGCAGCTGCCATCGTTTTCTCAAATCTCTAATGCCGGGCTCGTCTTCATCGAGAGCTGAGGGCCCAGAGCGGAGAGTCGGGAGCCGAGAGAAGAGAGAAGCAGGTCCCTCGCAATGCGAGCGCATTGGGCTCTCTCACCGAGCAATTTCGCGCGTATTTTGATGGAAGAACTTTTTTCCTCGATCCCAGGCATGCAGGCTGGGGCTGGGATTGACGTTATATGCCTCGTTTTTGCATGTTTTTCGCGAAAGAGCGGCTTTCACGCCGCTACGAATTCGAGGAAACGTCGACAGGTGCCACGTACACGCACGTCAAACGTCGAAACGTCGTCGCGTCGCCGGGCGTCTTTGACGGTGCGCGTCGCGGCGCCCCAGCAGCGAGTGGAGCCGAGCGGAGCCGAGCGTAGAAGGTGGGATCCGTTCCAAAGTAAAGCCGACCCGGCATCCATCACGTTTGGATTATACGCCTGGGACCTCGTCTCCCTCGCTAAATTTATGTGCCGGCGATCATTACGTTCACTCCCCGGCCGCGTCTATCGGCTAATTCGCCGCTCGCCGGCCCTGCGATCGCCTACGCACCCATTACGCCTACGTTATATATTACTTTTTATCGATGCCAAATGTTCCGTACAATCAAACGATAAGAAGTCTGTCTTTGCTTTTGTTAGGTTGAATTTTGGTTTCTCGAAAAATATGGCCTCGCTAATGAAGCCGCACACTTCTACCGGGACGACATCGAGCAGTATATAACACAATTCAAGTCGTCCTGCTCGTTACTCGTCGTAGAATCGTCGTAGAATCGTCGTGGAATCGTCGTTTCAGACCCTCCAACCAGCTGCTCCCGCTAGCTAAACGATCAACCTCAGCTCGGCGAGCTCGTTCTAGTCGGCTAACTGTGGCCTCGTAATTATGAGAAATTGACGCTAAAGCGTGCCAATCCGACGTACAACCACTCGGTCGTTAAATAATGCCGACGACTGCAGCTCCTAATGGCACCATCACGATCGGACGTACATCGTTTGCGTACTTTGTGCTAACACATGTACACGCCTTGCTTTAACAGGTGCCACGTTTGCCACGGCGCAAAGAGTGCATCATTTTGAGGGGGCACAATACTTTGTCTCGCCCTCAAGCAGATGATTTGTCGAACCTGTGTCGGCAGGTTTCTCGAATGTTTCTCTCTTCGAATCAACGCAAAAATCGGTGGGTTGGATTTTTAGCCATTTCCAACGACATCTAACGCCGACAAATAAAGCGGCCGCGACGCGTTAACGGTTGCTCCACCGTTCCGCGTATGAAATGGATTACGATCGAACGATAGCAGCAAATAGATGATCTCGAGTAACGCTAGTTAGGTTGGCAAGCAACCTTGGAACAGGAAGCCAGAGGCTGTGGTAAGACGGAACGTCTTCGATTGCTAGCCGACCACAAATCTCTGTTTATTTGTCTAGATATTAGTTAACGCGTCACCTCGACGACGCGGATAGATAATAAATACACGCGTCTTCTCAGCTGCGCTGTACAGCGGCGTATATAGTTCTGTAACACGATCGAGCTGGCTGCGGGAGCAAAACGAAGTGGTTTCTTCGCGGAAGCGTTCGGCCCACGGCTTTTCTAACTTTGCGTGCGTCTCGTCATTTTTTTCTCCACTTTCCCCGGAACGAGGGAAATTCGAGAATTATTTGAACGCGCTCAATCACATTTCTTCGACAGAAACGCTTCGTTTCATTTTTAGCCGACTTCGAAAAAGGAGGAGGAATATATTTTTTTTTTTTTGTATTAAAGGATCGAACATTTGTTAAGGGATGTTCGCTCTTTCGACGTTTGTTTCAATCTCGGCACCGACCACAAAAAGAAAAAATTATTTGATCCTTTTCAGTGCTGCTTTCAAGTCGCGGTGTTAGTTTTTTCAATCAATTTCGTTGTATCATTCTCTTCCGGGGTTCCGGGGCGCAACGACGGCCTCGATTTTGAAATCGTCTATAGACCGCTTAACAAGCGATGTAGTTCTACTGCTCATTTTAAAAATGTAAATTGCGACGTATGCAATCCCCTTCCCCTGGACAAAGTCTTATGTAAATCTCGAACGAGGGGTTATGACACGCGAACGAGCGGCCACGACCAAATCGAAATGTCACGAGTTGCCTATCGATCATGACCATTCAGGAGTCGTCGAAAAGTGGAAAAGGACACTCTTACGTAAGCACGAGCCTATTGCGTTTATGTAAGAAGCCTGTGTCGCCGGACTGACAAAATGTTTCCTCAAGCTTCTGAGTCTTATCGAAATAAGTTTGCCGCGTGTGCATTTACAACTTCGCTCGGCCGGACAAACAACCGAAGCTTGTGCGATGCAGGACCGTTGCAAACTTCGCGTGAAATAAATAGAATCGCTGACGATTCCACGTCTAAATTCGTCGGAGTGAAATGGCTGCAGCTTCAGCATCGTGGCTAATTCGACGTGAGTCCCAGAATTCTTCCATTATATTTATTTGATCCGCTGAAAGCGCAGCCACGAAAAAAATAAGCTTCGAAAGAATGTACCGCTCAGTGTTAAATTCAATTGTCGACGACAGCGACGAAGTTACGAAGGCAATAAATTGCAATACATTATAAATGATGCTTGTTCAGGCACATCGCTCCAAACATCACAGTTTCGACGATCTGCGAGACACGACCTGATATCTGCGATTTACGAGCATGAGATGCCAGGGAGATCACAAGTCTGCGCAAATATCAGACGAACGGTCATAAACAAGCCATCGTCAACGGATGTTTTGAAGCCGAGAGATCAGGTAAAGCAGAGGACATATTTTCAATAAATTCTTTTCAGGAGTGCCTTTCTGCTGCCTCGGGGCGCCAAAAGTCGCATTTCATAATTTACGGGTGAAAAAATAGAATTGGACTCATCGTGCAAACGTTTTCTTTGTCCGAAGAAGGTGAGCGATAGCGCAAACCATGATGCAATGATCGATAAACTCTGCCCGGATGATCGACAACTGCGCAACGACGTGCCAGAAAGATCGAAAAGTCGGGAGATCGACGACATAATGACTCGATGGAATGTAAGTAAGCCGAGGCAGTAGTCTTTCTAAATGATTCTCGACCCGGCCTCAAACGATGTCGTCATACGTCGTAGTCAACTCACGCGATCGACATTGTTCCACCATCGCATCGGGTAGATAACCGTTTGACCCAAACGAGGTTTTAATAAACGTATGCATGATTTTTCCTCACACTAATTTGATCAAAGAAGAGACCGTTGCGTCGTCGCAGTCGTCGTCCTCGGCACATATTAACAGTCTAATCTTCCGACACTCAGCTAGATTATTTGATCCGGTGAGACACGCAGAATGAACGGGGAACGGGACGTTTAATGATAAACGTCGCGTCATTTTGCCAATACGGCAAAAGTACAAGTAAAACTGACACGGAAGTAAGTTTGCGCGATGAGGCTAGTCAAAGTTATCTTTAAACAAGCATTATGCATTCTCTTTGTGCGACCGGCGCCTGTGCACCGCGGTGTTTCACAACATCGATCAACTTAAGAGTCTACGAAGTCCCATCTCATCTCAGCTCATCTCCATATTAAATCACACTTCTCTCTTCACTCTGTCCATTGGAAGAGGAAATGGCTGGCTACGAAAGGGGGAGATTGGCGTGAGACGGTGGAGGGTGGAGGAAAAGGGAGGAGGTGGCCACTCGGCCACTGTGATGAAGCAAGGCGCGACGGGGTGGATGGTGGATGATCAAATGGAAGGGGAAAGCCGAGCGACGGAGACAGAAATATGAGTCCACGGCACGTCCGCTAAAAACAAAACACGCAAACGATCCTAGACAGCGTCCGTCACACCTGAAACGGGTCTAGATCGTAAGGCAAGATTTCATATCTTCGAATCTAGGCCAGACGTATCGCCGCCGTCGGGATACATCCGAATTAATTGTCCGGCCGAGCATGATGGTACGAGTACGACATAAGGGTCCGAAACTCGAAACCTCGGTCATCGAACCTTTCGCATTTTTTTCGATCCCTGCCTCGAATCGTCGATCGACCATGTTGCAATCTCGCCGCCGCGCCGCCGGCCATGACCAATAATTCTCCGGCGATTTTAAATAAAGCGCAAGGTTTTCGGACAAAGGCTGTTGCGCTAACGGAGCGTCGAGAGGGAGACTAAAATTAGGGCTTTCGTTTGATCTCGCCTATTACCATTTCCGTTCATTCGACCGTAAGACGAAGTACGCCATTTACGTAGACGTTACATTTTTACAGACGAAATATCTGACGTTGCTCGCGCTAACGAACCTTACGTTGTATTTAAGTACCAAGCTGGTGGAAAGTTTATCGGTGCGATCAAATCTGAAAATAATATGAAATACCGCTGACATCGGTAAAGCAATCAGAAAAAGGTGCACCTCGATATCACTTATACTCTTTAGTATGGTTCAAGAATTCGCCCTGTCAGTCGAAGAAAGTACATTCAGTCTGGAGGTTAATAGCGAGGTCACGGACGCAGACTCCTAATTTTACCCATGCTCTTCCTCAGCGGCCAAAGTAGTCTACGTCCAAGATGTAGAAGAAAAAGGTGGCCAAAAGAAATAATAAATGAAAAAGAGAGAAAAAGTAGTGGATGCGTAATGGACGAAATTTAGCAAAGCCCAACGTAGGCAGATATCATCATTACGATTTGTCCGTCGCTGCTTATCGCTCGAATCGGAACGTCGAGGGACAACGGGTCATTACAAGGATGGTGCTGGTCGATTTTTGTTGTGTTGCCGTTGGTGGCGCGTGTGGGTGTGCTCGAGGACGAGGACGACCAGCCGGGTGTGCAGATTCGTCGCTTATGCAGAGGGCTTAACGGTAACGACGCGCCACGCCACGCCACGCGACACGACCCGAGCCAGTCCCAAAGACCTCTCCTTTCGGAGTCCAACGAATGCTCGCACTCGCATCGAACCCGCTGTCTGACAAGCGGTCAGGCCACTCTGTCAAACTTTGCGACGTGCTCTCGTTAAATAATGTCGCCTCACAGCGTAAGACTGATCCTAACCCTATACTTACTAACCCTGCCTGTAATTGATAAGTGAAAAATGAAAGATGCGAGAAGCGACACGACCCGCTCGTACGCACCCACGCGTCCGTTCAGAGAATTCGACTGGTCATTACCAGTAATGATCGAAGGATTGGCGTAAAACCGCGCCGCACACCGTTTCGAGAAATACGCTTCTACCGTTGAAATCCGGTTTCTAAAACGGATAACGCGGCCAGTACCCCAGCCGATGGAACGGTGCCGTAATAATAGAGCGCGCACGGCAGTAGCCTCCAGAGATAATTGCATCGAAGCTCCTCTTTTTTCGTCATCCCTCGAGACCGGCGAATTTGATTTGCCCGAGGCGGCAATCGTCACCGAGGCTTCTTCATCCGAAACATTCTCGTTCGCTTGAAATTTACGCAAACCGATGGCCGTCGCTCATTGTTCTGCAACGAAAGATTCGGAGGATCCGTTCGATGTGTTTTTCACTTCTGGAACGAATGTCGCATTCCGCGGACAATGGCCGAGAGTCGAGTGAAATCCCTTTTGGGCGAGCCATTGTGAGAGGCAGCGGTAACACTCGAAGCGAGTGCGACACCCACTGAATTTATGCCCGTGAACTCCGGTGAACTCCTGAACTCGTTGTCTCTCATCTTCTCTTTCGGGACAATGACGGAGGAATGGCATACGGTGCGTGGTGCGTAGTGCGTGGAGCGTGTCATTGCCCACCCGGCTGTGTCTCGAGGCTTACGGGACTTTAGGGCGCACTCTCGCCGCTTTTTTGCATTGCAAATCGCTCGTCCCGCAATTTAAACGCCCTCGCTATCGAATTAAATGTCGGACGAAAGCAAAACGAAAACGCGAGGGACGATGTGTTGCGTTCGACGATCATGTCGAAAAGAAAGCACCAGATGTAGTATGTCAAAAATTTGCAAAATAATAAGAAATCTAGCAGAACGTGGTTTCGATCCACGGACCTCTGGGTTATGGGCCCAGCACGCTTCCACTGCGCCACTCTGCTTCTTGGAAACCTACCCCAAGGGTGCGGCCATTACGACCCCTTGCACGCCAGTCGCACAATCGAGTCACTCGTCTTTCCCCGAAGCTTTTATCTTATTACTGTGCCTTCAATACACTTACTGCCAAGCTATGCGAGCTTCACACTATTGCTTCTCCAGGACAAAAAATTGTAGGGGCTGCAGGGAAAGAAGTTGTCACTTTTCCTCTATTTTTGGCCAGTCGATCGAGGTGCACATCCTTTTTAAAATATGCAATCTTGAACTAGCCCCCTGTTCTTCTACGCGTCGCATCGATGCCGTGAAGTGTGCTCACACACTTTGTTACGTGCCCTCCCGTGGCGTACGATCCTATTATAACGTGTTGACGCGGTGCGTCGCGTCGGTGCATTCGTTCTCATGGACCGACACACTTCGAAGCACACTTCGAAATGGACTTGGAAAACGCGCGAGAGTACATTAAGCCCTATACAGCGTTGAACAAGTGACACATAAAGCGTAACAAAGTAAGTAGCGTGTGTGTGCGTGGCGCGACGGTGACTCCCTCGATGCAGTTCCTGGTGACGTCTGACTAAGCGTTCTATTTTCGAGTACACCCTCTGAGGCTGCGTGAGTAATCCTCGGAGTGGAGAGAGAGAAAGAGAGAGAGAGAGAGAGAGAGGGATCATATGCACGCGCCGGTTCTGCGTCTATTCGGCAAAGATTCACGCAGGTGGAACTCGTCGCGTTCTATAATCTGAACGATATGACGATATGTCGTGGCGAAGTGTGGCAGCGCGACAGTTAAAGATTTTCATTGAATTCGCTCGCGCGGTCTCTCCTCGGTCGTTGCGAGAAACAAAACGGAGCGGTGATAAAGTGGACGATGTAGCAACTTTCGACGATGAATTTGTTTTTAAATAAAAGCGCGTTCAGATTGTTTTCCACACTGGGAGTTCCGAGGCGTTCGCCATTAATCATCGCCGCCGTAGTAGCAGTTTGTCCGGCGGCGTCCGGCAAGCACCCCATGCCCCGATCTCCCAACAGTCCCTCACGGCTCACGGCACGTCCTGCGTGAGAGTTCGCGGTGCGCTTTCTGATCATCGCCGAATTAATTAATCATTTCGCAAATTACGTGGCCAGTCATTTTTCGTGACGCAGTGCGGACTAGGAAGCACCGTGTACGCTTTTAGAAGACGCGCGAGCTTGCCATGCACCTCGCCTGATAAATTGACTGGTCGAAAGGCTTCTTTTAACCTACCCCTTCTAGCCCATCGCATGCTAGAGCAATACCCCGAATAGTTTCAAAAATAAATTGTTTGCCCAATAAGAGGGTAAACGTAAGGCTGTACTCGAGACTCCAGTTGGTGACCATATACGAGCGTAGACACAGGTGCGTGTATAATTACACTCCTCGATTCGAAATAGACATCTTCGCTGGAAAGCAACGAAAAACGCATCCTCGTCGTAGGATTACCGGTTAACCTACCGTTTTAATCGCGCTGCGTGAGCTTTTTCCGCGTCTCCCCGAGGCGAGCGGGACACAAAGAAGCGAATGCGCACTCGACGCGACCCACAGCGGCGCGACCTTTTCAACGCTTCGCGCTACACGGCTGGAGATTTTTCCAACGCGATCGTTTACCTGCGCCCAGTTAGTCCCGCCGGATTTGGTATCGACGCGCGCCTCCAACTCCGTCTCCATCTTCCACGAATCGTATTTGCATTAAGGAGCGAGTTCTAATGCGTCCGGAGGCTGTGTGGGTGCGCGAACGTTTCGATCGATGCGGGCCACGTGGGACGTGGGCGAGCCGCTAAGTGCAGAATCGTTCCTCGCCACAAGACACACTCTGTCCCGCTCATACGTGGCATAATTTAGTGCTAAGCGCAGCCAGATAACCTACTCGCCGGTACGAGCGTTTCCACGCGTACAGATAATTTCCTCTTCCAAAGTGGCTAGACCGTCGCGAAAACGGACCCGCCTCACACACCCGATGCCAACGATATGCAAATGCATATACCAGAGCCCGTAACAAGATGCAGGAATGTGTTTACAAAATCGCTTTCGTCCGACAATGAGTGCGAGCGGAATCGGGAATAAGCGAGGCGAGCCCTGAGGGTTACGAGATCACTTTCGTTGGCTTTCTTCTTTCGCCGCGCGCCGATGCGAATCCAGTTTCCTTCTTTTCTTCGGCTCAGCGCGGTGCGTCAAACGTGATCGCTCGTCCGATAGAAAGTTTGAATTCGAAATCGCGCCGGCGCGGGCGGTCGGTTGCCATTTATCGAGCTGCCGTTAGTCCTCGTTTCCCACATCAAAATGCAAGGAACGAGCGTCGCGACCGACTAGAATGTCCAATCAGACGCGCGCTGCGAGCTGCGGAATTTTCGAAAATCCTTGCGCATCTTTGCGAGGGACGTAGACGTTCGTCGTATGCGCGCGCTTGGGGTACTTGCATTCCCGTTGCAATTAAAGCAATTAGCCGAGCGGAGCGCAAGAACGGATCTAAGAGTCGACTTCGCCGGCTGCCTTGCGACCATTCGTTATAATGCCGTTTCTTTCCGTCGTTTCATCAACTAAGCACGAAGCTCCTCGCGTCTCGCTAAAGAAAAGGGGAGAGGAGCGGCGTTATATCTTTTATTTTCGATCTCCCTCTCGTCGAGCAGCGAGATTCTGAGGCGAGCGTATCGCGTGCCTCGGGGAAGGACGAGCCGAGGACCGAGACAAAGGGCCCAGATGGTCTGGGGGAGGGAGGAGGGGGCCGGACCATCTTCCTGGTTGTAATTTAAAGCGAGAGCCCGCAAACAGGGCCTGGCCCCTCCGGGATAATTTCGAACCTCTGTCCTGACGCGCGTGCTCTCGTCTGCGTTTACTCGTCTGCAAGAGGAGAACGTCCATACCCGACGATATGCTGGGCTCCATTTCCCAAACTTTCATCTCGACCTAAAACGTTCTCCTTGTCAGGGTGTTAGGTATAATGCCAATTAGCTTCGGCCCTCTCCGAAGTTGCGGAGCGACTCGGTCGAGACACCAGAGCATTCAGCCATTCCTTTCTAGCTACGTATGCAGATACAGTTTGGCACCCTTGCAGTTCCTTTCACGAATTTACAGCGTTCCGATATTACAGACTGCCGGAGCATTCGCGGGGAAGACAGATGCCTGGGTACCGGCACAGACCCCAAAGTATATTTTCACTGCTTTCTCCCGGTGAAAGAAACCACGAGACCCTTTCTAAGCTTTAATGGACCTTCCCAGAACTCGACTGGCTAGCCTTCCTTGCAAAGAAGAGTCGAATAAAGAGGTTGCCGTGATGGTACAGGAACTTGTACACGCACCGACTTCACTTCCGCTCTCTGAAAGTTCTGGAAAAAGTACCGCATTGCGTTGAGACTTTCGCAATCGACGCCAACAGATATTATATGCCTCTCGTTGTAAGCTCATTTGACAATGCAATGTTTCATTATTCATTCTCCGACATTTTTCTCCCGATTCCGCTGTTTATTCGTCAAGATCTCGTGAACGTATATTAATGCTCGTCCTTTTGCCGCATCGTCTAGGACGTCTAGGTAATGGTGGGCTTCGCCGCGTTAAGGTGGCAGGGCGAGTAGAGAACTAAAAAGCTACACAACGGACGAGAGCTAAATGTTCGCAAACGGTTCACGAAAAATACTTTTAATTGCCTCCTGACACGACAAGGATTCCTTCTTATCTCTTCACTGAATTCCACGAACGTGCAGCACATTATCAAGGCTAGATTCTCGACACGGGGTCGTCCACCTGTTGGGTAAGTTGAAAAATCAAGATAGCGGAAAGTAGAGCGACAAGCTTTCCAGATTACCGGTACTCGCCGAGATTTTATAGTGGATGATGACTCTTTTAATGCGAATATCATCGGTTCGGAAATTCGTGCCTCGTCACTGTATTTGAAGCGGCGTATCGGAGTTGCATCGATGATCGATTTTATCGCGAATACGGGACGGTCACGCGATGACAGTGACTAGGTACGAAGCAGACTGCCGGTTGTTAGTGGCACGGATTATTAATCACCGACGCATGTCGATGAGATAATATTAGGCGCGAGTAGTAGACTGACGACGGTAAAAGTATCATCGATGAGAGAGCGAGATAACAATGTGCCGTGCCGGTTGTGATAAAAAGGTACCATTAACTCTGACGCGAGGTTACGTGTTTACCATTCCCCTGTCTAAAAACAGCCCCGGCTATACATGGAATCGTTAAAGACACAGATGATACGAGACAGTGGCGCAGGATGCACGGCGGTAAAAATATTTATGCCCAGTATAAAATCGTACCAAGTGAAGAGGGTGAGGAATATCTATTTCAATTTTCGAACAACGCACATTCTCTCGATTGATCGGGAATTAAGCCGAGAAAATGGCACTCCGCAAAGAGCCAACATTTCGGCGTGAAAGATGCAAAAGACTGCAGGGTTAGGTTATTATTTTGCTTTTATCAAGTGGCCCGCGCGCGTGTTAGAGCGTTCAAACCCTAGATGGAAGAAACCGGTAGCAGGATAAAGGCGACGCTTCTCTGTTCCTCTAATAATAGAGCAGACGGTAGCCGCGGTGCTTCCAGATTAAATGCTGTCTAGGACTGGAGGAAGAGCCAAGGTCAGGACGTTCCCGAGATTGAACGATCCTCTGGCCATTGATTATCGACGCTGTATACCAATTCGAGGCGTTCCCCCGATGCAGGAAAAGGAAATGAAGGAGGCGCGCGAGCGATGATCGCTCAACGTCATAGCAGCCCTCGCGCCCTACGAAAATCGATGGGAAACGGAAAGTCATGAAGAAGCCATCGAGACGCACTTCCGGTCGTTTCATTAGCGAAATCGCCATTAGGCTTTATGGCAAAATTATGCTTGAGGCCTGGGCAAATTTCCCTTCCTCCGCCTCGGCACCTCGCGGCTCATTAAGGGCACCACATTCAAATTCTCTTTGAAAATCAAACGAAAGTTGGCGCATTTAAGCGCGCTCCGGCCGATGCACAGAGATATTCGAGGAATCCTATCGCTTTAACTGCGAGATGGCAAGAGAGGACGTCGCGTCGGGGAGAAAGAGAGAAGGGGAGAGAGGGCAGCAGCGAAATAAACAGAAACGTTCGGCCTCGACCCGAGCAAAGGTTCGTCGAGGTTGTCGAGCCTCATGCCAGCCGCCAGCCGCCAGCCGCCAGCCCATGTCCCTCTCTGGAGTTTCTCGGCTACTCGAGTAGTCGAGTATGATCGACGTCGACCGAGCCGTGCCGAGGATAGCCGAGAATGACCGTGGATAGCCGAGCTTTCGAGCCGCGGATCCGAAGGAATTGCGATCGACGAGCTTCGTCAGTCCGTCACGGCAAGCCGGTTCGATCGGTAGATTCAAACGCTTTTCCGCTCATTTCAAACTCGTAACCCCCCGTACGGTGCCTGCAAAATTCAAATTCCCTCCGTGCTTCCGTAAATAAGTGCTTTTCTCCTGAAGGAGGACGTGCGAACGATCAGTGTGAACTATTGTTGGTGGCCAACATCACATCGTCTCTCCCTCTCTCCGGCTTAGCAAGACGTTCGGCCAAGTTTTTGGATTTTCACCCTTCCGAGCCTTCTCCTTGTGGATTATTCAACTCGACCCGCAAGGGAAGCTTCTTCTCTAAGGTAGCGTCTTTTCCTTTATCACTATATTGCTACAATTACGTGTGTGCGTGTGTGTGTGTGTGTGAGAGAGAGAGGGGGGGAGGCATGCGCGCAGCAGACAAACGGAGCACGATAGATGCCAGTCCGTTTTAGAAGGTGCAGCATCGTTTTCGCGTGTTCTCTTTAAATCGAGGCGCGAGAGCAGCTTCTCACCTCGGCCTCGTCGGATTGGAAACGTGGACACGTAATCGGGGTTACGAACATCCTCGTCGTCTACGCTGTCTCGAGCTCGACGTAGCGGGCTATAATTGCGACACGAAGCTCTCGCGCACGTTTAAAGGCGCACACGATGGAATCCGAATCCGGGTAAATCGGGACGACGGTATTTGAGTCTCTCGCACGCCTCTCTCTCTCTTTCTCTCTCTCTCTCTCTCTCTTTCTCATCCCCCTTCCTCGTCTCTCTCCCTCTCTCTGCCTCTCGCTTCCGACACACAGATTGCGGGAAAATCAGTGTCGAACTGCGTAGCAACTTTCGCGAACGACTTTCGATCCCGGTTTTAATGCCAGTCGGAGCAACGATGGAACGCGGTTATCGTGTTTATCGATGACGTCTCATAGAGTGGGCCATGTTTATCGATCGTCCACACACATTCCCAAAGCATAAACAAGCGTGAGGATGGACGTGAGATTATGTACAGCATGATACTGCGCTGGTGAACAAGAACCGTGTACCGATTTCTTCTGATAGAACAACTATATGGCAATAATTGCAAACTGTGCAGTGTGTCTTCGTGAGACTTGTCCGGAGCACGGTGTCGTCACTGTCGCGATCGTGATCGTGATCTCACAAGTGTACACGCACGCACGCCAAGCCCGGTATTCTATCGTCGTTGTGTCAATGTTGACACGACTCCATTTTTCCTCGGCGCCGCGTAGACATTCGCGAACGAATATTTGCGTATTGTTCGAGCAAGGTCATTTGGTTTTAGATGAAAGTTTTCATACGCGTTAGCTAATTTTCTCTGAAAAAAGTTTGACGCCTATCTGAAACGTATCTCTTATCGTTAGTTGCGCATAGAACCGTGAGCGTGCGTCGAGTAGCTTTGTTGACCGTCGAGTCGGTACGATTCCGAGATGCGTAATCATTCGTCTCGCTATCCAAAATGTACACAGTTCTTTATCCTCTCTTGTTCCTCCACGCAATTCTTGGATTTTCCGTGTCGGGTGCATTGTCCTCCCTTCGATTCTCACGTATTTTCCCGATGTCTCGGCGTTCAACGGTCACTTGCGACATGTTGTTTCTCTTTGTTTAAACACGGGGAGGGGGGGCGAGGCGTGACAATGAAAAAATTGACGCATGCTAACGCGAGCGTTGGTCGTCTAAAACTAGTATAGCCGAAGCGAGAGAGTTAGCGACACCGGGTGTGAATCAGAAGATGTTTCGTAGGGCACTCCGTGTAGTCATCCTCTGACTAATCCGCAAATCGAGCAAAAGGAGAAATGCTCGCGGATGGCACGTCCAATTAAGGCCTCCCACTGGCAACACTCAAAAGTCCGCAAAGATGATTTTCGTGAGGAAAATTTTCTCTCCATTATTCGAGGAAGGAATTGTCAGCGGGCGATCGGCCGGCTCGAAAAGTGCCGCCGCTTGTTTTCCATCGCGACGCGCGACGTGGCGTAATTCAATGGCAATCTCGGAAGCAGCGAGCACTGCGGTTTGCCGAGGGTACGCGCCATCTCTCATTAAATTGTAATTCGACGAAACAGTTCCCGCCACCGCGCACATTGCCACCACGTACATCGTCGCTACCGCACACGCCATACGCCATACACGATAATTCTCTGCCTCCACTCGAAAGAATCGCAACCATTTCTTCTCGTTCTTGCGATGTACCGTTTAGTAGGGTAATAAGAACTTTCCAAGATCAATGGATGTGTTGGATCGCTTAGTTCTTAGTTGATGCGTCCCCCTCTGTCTTTCTCTATTTCTCCTTCCTCGCTAAATTCAACACGATGGAATACCGCAGAAATATTTCCATCTCCCCTCAGATACGCTAACAACTTCCGCGCAGCATTAAGAATTTTCGTAGAATGAAGTAAAAGTTTTGAGCGGGACCGCAAGCGCAAGAGCGTTACGCTCACAGGTCTAAACGGAGCAAAGGTAAAAATTCACGGAAACGTCAGTGTCGCACATGCGTCCGTCAGACTTATACGCTTGGAGGGACGGCAAAACACGCACACGCGTTTTCGAAACAAGACGAAGACCGGTGTACCGTTGTATCATTCGACGACGCGTGTTCACTGCGCGTACAAACCGGTCGTGTCGACGCGCACGTATGCGTTCGTCTATGAACCGTAGGTGAGAGGGTGGACGAAGCGGTATTTGTACGCGCGTACGAGCGAGCGTACGAGCGAGCGTACGAGCAAGCTCGAGGCGGCTGAGTGAGCGAGACAAAGATCGAAGAGAGAAAGAGAAAGGAGTGCAGGCGAGCGTCTGTGTGTGTGTGTGTGTGTGTGTACACGCGCATGTCTGCCCACGTGTATATGAGAAAGACAGGAGAGAAGTGTGGAGTGCCGTTACAGCGTCCCGTGTAGAATGGCCAAGAAGACTGCGCTGATAAGCTTGAAACCTGCATCACCGCAGCTTCTCTCTCTCCCGAAGCAACGACTCGAGGCAAGGGGAATTCGCCAAGTGCACGGATGACGGAGTGTCTTCGGAATTCCTTTTATCGCGAGAGGGCCGTGTGGCGAGCGAACGAAGGACGTTGCAGGACTTCCAAATTAGTCGGCCGACAAAATCTCTATATGCCAAACAACGTCCCTATTGTCTCGGGATACTTGGCATAGATAATGATCCTGGCAATTTCGGCGACGTGATAACTTGGTTTGATGGCCAACAAGTTTTTTTGCTGGCCCCGCGAAAGCCTTGAATACACCGTTCATTGTCAACCACTGCTTTCGGGACAATGGTTTAGAAGGTTGCAATTATGTCGTACAAGTTTTTCTTAACAAACCGCAAAGTGGATAGAAATCGGACATATTCGGGGCAAGTGACTGGAAGTGTTTGCTCAGCCTCGAACCGCAGTCCGCAGTGTCGATCGGTTAAACCACGGTCCCCGTCCTAAAATTGGTCAGACGTGACCGAGTGCGCGACAGCTGGTGCTGGTGCTGCTGCTGGTGCACTCCCTTTCGCCCGGCACGGCGGCGTAGCGGTGACGACTGATTGTGAACGGCAAAAGCAAGATTACCAAAAATTTGTCTTATCCTTCGTACTGTTAGTATTCTTCTCTCGATCGCAACGGGTAGCGGAAGTGGCGCGTCGCGCGTTCGGCCAGAAGCCCTTGAGAAGCCTGGCAAGTAAGTACGACACGCGCGCTGCTCGATCGTCAAGCTCATTTATAACGCCCGTCACGGATTTATCACGGTCTCATGGTGGACGATCGATTTCTGAAGCCGATATCAGGAAAGACGACGAGAGAGTTGCTGCGAAAGGTCTGTGGCCCCTCCCTCTGTCGCCTTAACCACAGCTCGCATATTTCAATTTGCATTCTTGCGTGGCGAGCCTCTCCTCACCGAGGGCGGCTTATTAGCAAACGTTTGCCACCGCCATTGATCGGCCGTGTGCCGTAACGAAAGCATCAAGCGCGACGCGCCAATGGTCATTACTCCGATTGTTCATCGGGACACGTCGCAAGACCTACTCGCGGATTTCCCCGATTCTATCATATTCCCTGCTGAGTTTACGACATGCGCCTCGATCACGTCGTGCCAGACTCTGTATCTCGGTAAACCGTGCTAAATTCCAATTGCAGCGGATTAGTTCCTTCATCGGCCCGAGGCTCTCTGGCGAAACCTATATAGTGACAACGGCCTTTCTCTCTCTCTCTCTTTTCGGTTCTGACTACGATTTATCGATCGTCCAAGCTGCCCGGTCGACGGAGAGGACGACTACGGCAGGCAGCGAGCGATCGGAGGAAATGCTTCGCGATTGTGCCACCTCGCGTTTTCTCTCACAGGGACCCGAATACTCGCAGCTTGCATATCCAACGGTTTATCGATCACCCGGTGAAAGTGACGCCTCTCACGTCGTGTTTGATACAAATTTAGAAAGTCGATCGTGCCATCCTCTAGCTATGCTCTCGATGCGACGTCCGCACGGTCGGCAATGCTCGTATCCTCTTCATTGCAACCGTTGTCGGCATAGAAAGGGTGCGCGATAGAATTTTTCAGTGTGCTGAAGGAGTGGCGCTAATTAAATCGATGCCCAAGTACCGGATACCTAGCGATCTTGAGACTTTGTTGGGTCGCGTGCCCTATCACCTCGAGCCTCGAGACTTTCTTAATTAGTCCGCCGTCTTTGCGTAGCTGGGAGAGTAGAATGCGACAAAGGCTGAGAACGATATATTGTCTAGAGAAATTTCAGATTGTCCTAATATCGCGAATATAGCGAGTCCAATCGGCTGCATATTACCAACGGCGGAAGCCAATTTGGATTTTGAAGCGCACAGCTTTCAACTCGCACGTGGACTTGGATTGACGATGATCGATCATCCTTATCCACCTCTCACCCCGTTATTATTATTATATTAACTTCGTCGAGAGTCACGGAGAGATTAGTTTGTTGCGCTTTCACGAGCGCGTAAAACTTTCTTCGTCGCACGCTGGACACCCTCGCGAGTTAAGAAGTTTGCTTAAGATCTCCTAAGTAGACCGGCAAAGGTCGACGCTCGACGTTGACCGCAAAAGCCGCCGGAAGCATCCTCCCCCGTCGCTTTACTACTGCGCAAAAAAAGTTACTCAAAAGGCTCAACAAATTGGCGGAATGACAATGAAGAGGGTGACTGGCTTATCCTGCGCATCTCGGAACCGTGAAGCCGACTGCAATGTGTTGGCCGACGTGTAGTGACTGTTCGCCACCTAATCACGTTGCATTTGTACTCGTACCACCTGTGTCTCCCTCAATAGTCATTTCTGGGGTACTCGATTCTATGGAGCTCTGATGAAAGCAATTGTACCGGATGAAACTTGCGTTTTTGTTAGATTTGACAGAAGCAGGTGACGTGTCAGCGAGCGTAATGCGCATCTTGACACATTAACTAACTGAATCGCTCGACGTTGCGCGTATCTTTTACAAAATAATAACGTGTTGCAATTAGTCCGACCGATACCGGCAGGACGTCATTTCTCTCGTCCAGAAACCGGTTTGCCTTTAAACTGGCAGTAGTAGGCAAAGTACAGGACATGTTTTACGAGTAGAAGCGTGTCATACGGCGCAATCTCGTGTGCGCCCACTTTCAACGAATTTTAGAATATCTCGATGACAGGTCTTTCGAAGCAAACCACCCTTTTTCTTCCTGTCCGAATAAAAATCAGCAATACTCTTTCCTCGCCCGCTATCACTATTCTTGGCGGTAGAACATTCCACAATCGCGTCACCTTTTCTGTTTGCTATGTTATTTTTTCCCATTTCTTCTGCTCCACATTTTTCACGCAATCGACGTTGTACTCGGCCGTCTGCTATATTTACACGTAATCAACTCCGTAAACTGGTTCGGTCAGTATTTTGTATATCAATGCGTCCGTATAATAAAGTTTGTTCTCTCTCTCTCCCTCTCTGTTTCTGCAGGATCTTACAAATCCCTCTAACTGTCGATACTAAGCGACTGATTCAAAAGGGAGGGAGATCTTGGTTAAATTACTCTCTCTCTCTCTCTCTCTCTCCCTCCGGTCGAGGCTACCGAAGAGACGCATCGTACGAATGCGCTTTCCGAATGTACCTGACGGATGCACACCTGGCTGCACCTGCTCTCGCGATAGATACGAGGGGGCGGGCAAAATGGCATGAGTCTCAGGAGAAGGGAAGGCTGTAATGCGTGCCGGTAGATCAGCTTGGTTTGTTCATTAAGGTCGCGAGTAGGCTAGCGTACGAGCACATATCCGCTCTCTAAAGTGCGATTTTGTTGTTTGCGCATGGACGCAAGAGCCTCTCCCGATTGCAGGTTCGAGCTACTTAGAGGATCGTAAACTATTATCCGATGGGGCGAAAAAAATATCCGCCTCCTTAATGGAAATTACAGAGGAGCCATTGAGCGTGCGTTGCGTCGAGTGGAATCGACGTGTGGAGAGCGTAGAAAGGCGACGAGCGAAGACTGGAAGGAGACGGAGCTTATCGTGCAAGATTTGTAGATCGTATCTCCGTGTCTTCTTCCGGTGATTACCGTTGTCGTAATTACGCTTCCACCGATCTTCTGAACATTCTCGCAGATGTGAAATCTCGCTGGAAGACTCTAATAATATGGTGAAAAAGTGAAATTCCGCCTGCAATAGATAGCGGTAGGCGACGCAGTCGTTGACACTTGTTCGACGATGATATTTTGATGCAGAGGCTCTGAAGAAAAGTCGCAAGTAGCCGTGATTATTGCTGTCACCGGAGTACGCACGATTGCCGAGCAGCCAACTGCCAGTGGAAACTTGCGTGGGCGAACGCATACTTTGCGCGAGCACGAGCAAATTAATGAGGCACTTCTAGAGAGTTCTCTCGGAAACAGTAGCCTTCTGCGACACGTTAACTCCCTTTCTCTCGTTCGGTTAAAAACTCGGACTCTTCTCAGGGACTTACAATGCGAGGAAATTCGCGAGGGCTGCAAAGAATTTTCTCACACGCAGACTCTTCTCGTCAGCGAGACTTCTTTCCTTTGCGTACCGCACTGTGGGAAGGTAGGTACGGGTGAAATAAGTCTGAAATTATGACACGCAGCGCCGCCGCGGCATTACTGCGGCATTACCGCGGCATTACCGCGGCTCGCCGGCAAATTTTACGCAACCACCTTGTTACATACGAGGGATATTTCGTTTAGAAAATGCACCGGCCAAAAGCCTAGCGAACGGCAAACGCCAATATCGCACATCTCAAAATATCCTCTTTCATCCGAAGTACGTGCAATATGACGACAATGTTTCTCGATAGGGACAACTTGGGGCTAACGGTTGTAACCCGCGGGGTAGGGTGAATCCCTCGTGGAAAATGGCCAGACGACGCTGAGAGGGGGTGTATTTCGATCAATAAAACGGAGCAGACGTCTGTTAAGTCGCTTCGGCGCATTCCTCAAGTTAGAAAACTTTTACTCCAAATACACGTATTATTCGAAGGCGGCGACGAACAATAATGACTGTAAGCAATCCAACACTTGTAAAACGTCTGCAGAATCTTTTTTATCAGGCAAAAATGTGCAACGGTCATGGATACGTATGACACGTTCCCGGCGCACTTACGCAATGGCAAAGCATGCACTAACGTATGTAAATTAGAGCTAATGACGGTGAAGGAACCGTGTTCACGCTCGCTCGAAATGCGCGTTTAGTATTAATTTATACAGCTCGAGTTGCTTACACGGCCTGTGCAACGGTATCGCGAGTTAATTAAAGAAAACTCGTGCCAAATTTTTACGTCGTCCACGTGCTTTTCTGCTGACGTAGAGAAGAAACGGTTGGCGGTTAAACATAAGCATTTGAGTTTTACTTTGACTCCGGACTCCGGAGTCGGGATTACTTAATGAAAGAACGAAGGTGGCGTTGCGTACTCACGGTGTATTCTAAAACAATCGACAGCTCACCGCGCACGTTAATTACACCGACGGCGCGGCATCGTCAACTTCGCTCCTACATATAAAATTCCATTCACACACGCCCGACACTCGTTATACGGCCCCTCATCCCCGATCTCCGATGCGCAGGATAACGGAGCATGTTTTACACGAAATATTCTCGGTGCGTTGTTCGAGTTCGTGTCGGGGACAGGATAGAGCGAAAGGGCCGTGTTTCGAATATTGAATTTCATGTATACCTACGTTCCGAGTACTCGGCTTTCCTAACCTTTATTCCGTTCACAATAGATCGTATAGTGTTCTAGAGAAAACACCGGATGTCCGGCGACAATAGACCGCGGTGGATCGGCTTTCAACGGAACAGCCACGAAGCCACGTTACGGAATAGCTTCTATCAATGCGCCAAAAAAAAAAAACAAAACGGCCATCATCGCCTTGCTCCGCCACTTGTCGAGCCTTAATCGCTATTTAAATTTCATCTAGCAACGATTAAAATCGCGTTAGACGATCGGCTTCTAACGACTCCGTTCGCTCGTTATTAGAAAAGGACACGTGTTAGGTAGAGGCTAGAGAATGTCGGGACCCTGCGTAACGTTCCTTGGCAATTTGCACTCTGCCCGCTCATTCGATACTTTCCTACGGTTTGGGTTTACGTTAAGCCTGCATCGGCATAAGTCCTGGCGCTTAAGAGGCGGCGATAAATCACCACGATAATTCGACAAAGTCTGCCTCTCTTAGCAACGTGGCTCTTGCTGTAATAAAAAAAGGAGGGGGGGGAATGGTGCTCATATAGCAGCACTGCAATAGAAACGGAGTACATATTTGCCTCGCGCGGATACTTTCTAATAAGGAAATGTGTACACTGCCGTCACAATGGCTGGCTGCTTGAGCGATGTAGCAGCCTTGGTATGGCGTCACTTGAAAAACAAATTGTTTCTTCTGCTGCACTTTGAGTTCCGAAACGATCGCGACAGGAGCGTAACAATGCGATCCACGGGAGATGAAATCTTTTGGCAGCTGCCAGTAGCGGGCTTTGTGATTATTTCCGACTGACCCGCTTAGCTCGTTGAACGCACACGTACCTGCGCGGACCTTTTTCGTCGGAGACCTAGGAGACCACCTAGAGGCTTATTTTCACCCATTCGAAGAGGCCGAGTTTTCCACCTACCGTCCGCGTCGTCGTTTCCTGCTCATTCAACGGGCTTCCTGTCCCTCGGCGACCTCGCATATTTCTCATATTCTAATCACGAGAGACACTATTCAACGAAGAAGCATCCCATCCCAGCGATGTTTGCCCTCTCACTACTCATTGTCAGTGGTATGCGGAGATGTCTGCCGTACGTTTGGCTCTCTTAGCAGGAAGCGAAAGAATTTACTCGCCAAACGTCGCGACATCCATTCATCGTTCAATGTCAGAGCATTTGGCAAAAACGAAAGGCCGTTCAGAGTTAATGCCATCCGCAGACCAATAAATCCTCCTGATGTTTCGCGGAAGCGGTGGGAAAACGTTGAAAATGAGCCAGTGGCAAATGAGGACAGCTGAGACAAGCGATGCGGAACACGATGTTAGTTGGGCCGCAAACGTGCCTCGATGTGTGTATCAATTATTAGCGACGGGTGTAGGCGATTTGCAGTGGTAATGACGAATGGGCGCGTGTTTGCGCGTGCTCAATCGCCAATCGAAAGCATCCGAAAGCGCCGACGGATAGTGTCTTGGCGCGTCTCATCGGCTTGGAAGTCGCGGAGAGCGGAGCGGTTCTCTCGAAGGGAGAGAGCGATAGAGAGAAGTGTCGTTGACCCCATCCTTGAGGTCCTTAAGGTGCAAAAACATACACGTGATACCGTTGCCACGAATCCCCTCTGCAGACACATGCACCTGCTCTCGGTTGGCGTCGGTCGTCGGACGTCGGACGTTCGGTCGTCGGCACATGCACCGCGATGCGACCTCCAGACAAACGCCGTTTCTCCGTTTCGAGGAAAAGAATCCGCAGAAAAGAAGCCTTGAGAAGATCCCGCTGGCTTCTTCGTCGCTTGCCTCTTGATCGCTCCTCAAGCTTAAGCAGCTCTCGGTTATCCCGCGGTATGCCTCAGGAATCCTATCTTTTGTCCTCCACGTAAATTACTCCGCGCGCCATCCGCCAACAATCGCCACGCTCTTTATTTCTCCGTAGTCGCCGACTAACACGGTTAGTCTGACAGACGCGTCCGCCGCGAGACGCAATTTTTCCACGCCTACTCTGCTCCGACTCGACAATGCCACTTTCCCACTTGTCCTCCCTCTACCCTCTCTTCTCCGAGAACGATCGTTGTTTTAACGCAAACTATTATTAATTGCATCGTTCGCTAACTAATTGTAAGTCGGCCCTTGCTCGGCACGAGAAGCGGTCGCGCGGGCTCTTCTACGGCGATCCCAGGAACAGGCGCCTTTAAATAAACTTAAAGACGATACCGGCACGAAGTGTGGCACGAGAGGGGCAAAGTCTACGATCGACAGCGGACAACGGCGAGGACGACGACGACGACGTCATTAGATCAGATCGTTGTCTATTCTCCGAGAAGGCTATTCTTGCCATTTTTATTCCCTGTGGCTGTTTCCTCGGGCAAAGGTGCTGAACGGGCTCGGGATGCCAGAAGGAAACGACGACGCTGAGACGTCGACCGAAAGCGACGGCTGCCATCACTGGTGTCGAACTTTCGGTTACGCAACAGGCGGAATGTCTGACCTAACACGGCTGAACACTACTTCCCACTTATTTCGGTCTTACGTTCTTCTTCTTCTTCCTCTTCTCCTCTCCTCCTTCTTCTTACAATTAAACTCTAACGCTACGCGTATAAGACGCTTAAAATTCTTTCAAACGAATGATACCAGCGATTAGCAACGGTAGACACAGTTCTCCGGCGATATTTTGCACTGCCTCCCGTTACGGGTGTATCAGGAATCCTCGTAATTGCGAATTCTTCCCGGAAGTCAAGCGACAAGCAAAAAACCTCGTGGCATTCTCGTACGTCCTTCACCTCGAGAGAGGGAAAGAAAGAATCGGACAAGGTAAAGAAAATGGGTATGCTGCCGAAAGGAAGGGAGAGAGCGCGACACAGAAGAGAAAGGGAGCGAGAGAGCCAAGTCGCTCGCTCGGGTTTTATTTTCATGCTTTCGGTCCGCGCTCGCGCAATTGCATAACGGTCACGCAAGCTCACGCATGGGCGCACACATAGGCACAGCGGCCATAGGAGAGAAAGAGAACACAAGAGAACGGAAAATCGTGTTATACACGTGTATGTGTACGTTCCGTCATCCGTCGTTGCATAATATCGTGAAGCGCGTAAACGCATCGCTGGCTAACTCCGTTCGACCACAAAACTTTGTCCGTAGACTGTAGTCCGAGAAATATGTAATCGATGTGAGCAGCGCAGAAAAACGCCGCAAACGAAATGGCATTTAACGATTATCTCGAGCGCGTGCATATGCAGCGTACACACGTTCATTCTCCGCATTGGGTATGCCGTGCACCGCGCCTCGTGTAGATATCCGTCTTACACGAATGACCTTTGCGTGGCGAGCACCTCGCGCAGAATCTGGAAGACTAGCGAACTCCGCTGTCGTACAAGATCTCACTGCGTTCGCAAGTAGGCGAGAACATTTCTCTTTCTCCCTCCTTTTGCGATCCGCGCAGAACTATTCCGCTTAAAACTATAAGAGCCACGATTGTTCGTAAGAACCGGTTCCGCAAGCTACGTGGGATATCAAGGCTTAATTGCGTTTGTTGTAATGAGCGAAAATGCGAACTCGTAAGTTCTGAATCGATCCCACTCTCGACGCAGACGGCACTCGGTAAGCTTCGAGGAGGGAATGAACGGCCGACCTACTTCTTCCTCTTTTGTCGTCGACCGCGGCGAGGTCGAAAGGCGCCTTCTCGATTGGAAATCTCGATCGAAATCTCGATCGAATTAAGAGCCTGCTCATCGCCAAATTCTCGCCAAATTACATCGATCGGCAAGGCCAGTAGTCGCGTAGGCCGTACGGCAATCTTTAGCTCGTTACGAAAATCATGACGAATTGGTGAGCTGACGCAGGCTAAAGTGAATGCAAGGATAGTCGAGAGCACCGACTCCCATACCTGGTCGGCCGACATCGCGCATTTCATTTCCAGTTCACGATTTCTGCATTCCTGGAAAATAGTGGCGGGCGTTTTGCATCTCCGCTCGCTAAGCTAAGCAATACTTGTATCTTGCCGCAATAATTGTGTGAGAGCGCGGCGCGCACGCGACATAGGGTGAAGAGAGGGAGAGGAAAACTTGCGTTGCCACATCGTTCTCCGCCGCGGGCACCGACTCTTTTCCACAACTGTATTTTCCGTTTCCTCTCCCACGCCTGTCTCTTCAGTATTATCTATCTCCGACGTGATTTCTCTGAAAGCCAGCGATCATAATTCCGTGGCTTAATTCGCGCCATTTCTTAGGGGGGCACGGCAGGCACGAACGTAAAAGCGAGAGTCCGTTACGAGGCGTCGACGTTTCGAGCTGCCTCCGACGATTCCACGGGTCGAACGTTGAATTCTTACGTAAAGCTACCACCTGCGCGATCCGGGGAAAGGGACCGAACCGGTTTTGAGTGCGACTTCGACCGAGTGCCGATGACGTATGACCGCGCCAAAAAGCGCATTTACAGTTAAACGTAATGACGCGCGAAAGCTCTATTTATTTTGGAAAAACCTTTTTCATCATCTTCATTCACATTGACAATCTTCACCTATTTTTGCCGAACTGTCAGGGTGCTAATTTAAACGTTAATTTCACGTGACAATGAACGCAGTTCAATTTTGCCTCGCCAACTAGTGCCGATGAGTCGAATCGACGTCTGGCCATAAATACCATTTTCACGCTTGCCCGCGTAATACGTTATTATTTTTGCCAGCGGAAGGCTCACAAAAGTTTCTCACGCACCGTTTGAAAAACCGGCCAACGTCGGAGACGTTTGCGAGAATAAACTCGCTCGTCCCGAGGAATTCGGGACACGTCAATCAGGTTCGTAGACCGCCAACTGAAGTCGTCGAGACGCCTAAGCCGCGCAAAATGATCCGCGTGCCTACATCGTCGTGATTCGACTCTTTCAATCCGTTCTTCGACCGATGTGTTTTCCACCACGTTCCAGATACTGAATACTCCCCTCCGACCCGGTGATGAAATATCATTCGATGCACAATGGAAATCGTACACGTGCACGTATACGGGCGTGTAAGATGTGCGTCATTGTTGATCGTAGAAGGCACAGCAGGCACGTTATGAGCGCGATCCTTCAAGGACGTTAAGGACCCTCGCCTCTCTCTCTCTCTCTCTCTCTCTTTCACTCGCACCAGCAGAATGCTGCGCACGAGGGTCCTTGACAATGAGAGACAATCCAGAAACGCGATGCTGCCTCGTCGACGATAAACGGACGCTCGGATTCCTCTATAGCGAAGAATTTTTAACGAGTTTCTCGTTCAGTCAATGGGCTATCGTTGTATAATGAAAAGAACACGGCTACCGTCGTCGCGAGGCTACAGACGATAAGTTATTCGTACGGTGAGGATACATTGAGCGATAAAGAAAGAAGTGGCGAAAGAAACGAGGGAGAGCATTCCCTGTGCGTTCTCAAAACGCGAATGTCATTTGAAGCTCATCCTCCGCCTCCGGTCTGTCCGCAATCATTTACAGAGCGTCGACGGAGCGCTGTGTGTGTTGGCAGGCATCGCGTAGGAAAAACTTTCCCGTAGGCCCAATTCTCACGATCCTTCGGTAGCTCGATGCCGCGCCACGTACGAGTAGATCCATGCTACCGCATCATCCTCTGCACAATGAACAGCCCGATGTTCAGCTTAATGCGCTTTCTCTGCGCTTCTATTCACATGTATGCGTTCGAGAGGGAGTAGTTCGTAGGAATACGGCGAGAAATGTGTAACGCGCGCGTTCGATGTGTAGCCGCTCCTTCTCGATACGCCGATAGGAAAGGACAAGAGTAAGGCCGTTTCTGATCGAACATAGTGGCCGGTAAGCGGTTTCTTTTGGCGCGCATTACCATATCCTCCCACTTCCATTGGCGTCAATGCGGTGCCAGAGGATTCTTCTATTTCCTTTGAGGGGAACCTCAGCTAAGTGGCCGAGCAAACTAACGTTCCTTTTTTTTTCCATCCCCTTAGATGCCGTCCTAGGCTCGCTAGCCGTTCCCGTGGATAGATTTAGGGCTTCCATGGGCACGCTCGTAAATGCTCTAACGACTTTATAAATGCTCGTCGAGTTGCTTGAAATAAGTAAACAAGAGCGCGCGCGCGGCCTTCCCTGAAAGATTTCCCACTCACTGCCTGCTACTTTCAGGCTAATTTCGTAGCTGAAGCCCCCTTCGCCCGACGATAAATCGTCGTTAACTTAACGCGGCCATTTTTCTCCGCGTCGCTCTCCTCCGTCTGGTGGTCAGGGGAAAAGAGAAAAATAAAAATGCACCGAAAGTGCCGGTTTATCGTAAATTTACATAATGCACTCGTGAAGCGTGTACACGCTCATCACGTATCCCGTCTCTTTAGACTTTCTTCGACCTTGAGAGCGCCGAGCGAGACAGCGTGGGCGTGGGCGATTAATTTTTCTCAGGGGCGCAAGGAAACAAAATAAAGGCACGTTATTAAAACATTCACGGCCATATCAGACTCATATGTGACTGACACTGCGAGTATCTGAAGAAACTATCATGCAACGTATATGCCCATTCTACAACAGGATGATGTCTAAGTCTAACTAAGCAAAGTCTTCCGACCGCTGAGATAAAGTTCGAAGAACGACGAGGCCAGGCGTTTACCGAGAAAAAGTATTGCGTAGGCTGGTATCCTTATAAACCGTTCCTGGCACGCATAGTTTAGAGATAGAATAAGTTATGTTTGAGGGGACATGGCGCCAGCACTGTGCAGCGAAGCAGGAAATCTTAAAGGCGGTCCAACGCAGTGCGTTGAACGCTGCACTCGACATTCTTTCGTTCGGCATTTTGAACGTTTATTAGTCACGTCACTGACGTAACGATATCGTTAGTGCCTCGCAAGCGCCACGTACTAAATTCAATGCATCGTAAATAACATGTCCCGTGGCACTTTTTACGGAGAACGACGAAATTGTGGAAACGAAAGGCGTAAAAGGGAATGTTTGGCGTGTGAACGAATATAAGTCCTCCCGTAAGGGGCCGCGTAGCCCGGCTAGTTTGGCAGAACCTTAAAGGTCGTCGTTGCGACGAGTACGCAGATACGTGGTGCGCGTACGCGCACGCGCACGCATCGAGATCGGATGGAGTATCGCCAAAAAGGGGCCTCTGACGCGATCTATCTGGCATTCCCGATCTATATTTACAGGGAGAACGACCGATGGGATATGCGATCGATTGTGCACGTTGCCAAGTCCCTGCTGCTCCTCTCTTACCATCTTGCCTTAAAGTAACCCCAACAAAGTGCCAGCTCGCCCGGCTACCCGGCTTCTTCGCATCTGACGTGAAACAATCGTTTCGCTCTCATCGGCCTTGCCGCGAGGCAAATCGCACATCGTCGGGCTCCTTTAGAATTCTAATTGGTTAAACGTTAAACTATAGTATTCACCCGGCCAAGAGATCGCGAGCCCCGAGCGACTCGGTTTTTCCAGAAAGCCGAATGGGGTGCGACGGCACGAACCCTTGCCTTTCCCTCGCCAAGGACAGCAGTAGGCAATAACGCGGGAGCTGCACTTTTCATTTCTCGCCTCCCGGGAGGGGGGCTATTTATCATAAAATCGCGTGCAGGTGCAACGTGGCCTGTGCAATTTCGAGCGCGCGGCGCACACCGTCACGACGCCGACGCCGACGCCGACGCCGATGACACGCGACGCTGCAAGCGAAAAGCTCCTTTCTCCCCATGTTTGAGCGCCGACAGCCGCGTCGAGATCGCTATTAATCGAGCCTCGTAATCTTACAGTGGGCGTGCATATAAAGCGCTAATGGAGTATCATACGTTCTCCCGCAACACGTCCTTCTCTCTTCAGTCCAACTTGAATTGCAAGGACGCCTGGCGTGCCGCGTGACGATAGCGCGGGACGTTCTCCTTTCGCGTACCGACAAATAGATGCACACTTGCACACACGCCTAGCCGAGTTCCATGGAATGTGAGCGCACAACTTCTGTCGCGACTGCTGGACACTTTTGCGTGGAGAGGGTGCAAGGACGAAAAACTTTTCATCTCTTGCTGTCTTTCGCAACTGCTCTTTCGGAAAGTTCCTCGCATTCCTCGATGCGTCCGTTGTTGCGCCGTAGGTGGGTGCGACAAGGCCGTGCTCGGAATGTTCCTACTACTCGTCACTTTCGTAAGAATTTTCTCGGACCCGTCACCGGTCGCTTCGACGAATACCAACGCGATGTAAATCGATGTATTTTTAGCGCTCCCACGGCACTTGGCCACTCGAGTTTTCTGGCTCTTGACCCAGGAATTCTCCGTCGAAGCTTACCTCGTAAAACCGCTCGCTTAACTTTGAAATTCCCCATATACTCGCACCACCTTCCCGCGCGTAACTTCCTCGACGACTTCCAATTTATCCCATTAAAGTTAAACAGCTCGGCTAAGTAGGCTCAAAATAAAAGCGGAGAAGTGCAATGCGCCAAGTTCAGGTCGATCGTTACCGCTCAGGCGTTAAATCACTCCCTTAAGTATCGAATTAACATACATAGTCAGTGGTAGGTAGCTCCGTGGCCTCGCTTCTACCTCCAGGATCGCCCTACATCGGCGTAAAGGGGCTACACGACGTTATCGCGCGCATAAAACCGTCTATTGTCCACGCGCCATTTAACGGACAATCGGGATCCGCGTACGATCGTTCGGCGTTCGCCGTTCACCTATGAACGCACTATGGATGCACTTTCGTGTTAACGATATGATATGATGTGCGCGCCCATCCCGGATCGTTCCCCGATTCGATACCCCGCTGCTCCCGATATCCACCCCCCGTAAGACCGTAAGACCGAGGCGCGGCTTGCCTAGGAAATGTGAGCGGAATTGAAATTGGCCACGGTTTACTGTTCCCAATGGAAATCATTGAAAATCCACGACTCACGATCGGCCAGATGCTGCTTCTGACAAGGCCAACCGGTGCGGTGGATTAGAATCGATCGTCGAGACTGCTGCACCGCTACAACTGACATTTTGGGGCATATGTATCGTGGAACTTTTGAAAGAGCCCTTCTAATAACAGCTTCTCAGCCGACCGCCGACAGCCGACTAATTTTGTCGACGACTTTTCGTCAGATCCTTTACATTTCACGTACAAGCGGAATTTTCTCGAAAGTACACGTTTTAACAGGGCCATTACGTGCATCAGCGATGTTATTGCGTCAGAGGTAGGCTGATCACGAACGGCAGTAACCTCTTACCGCTCTTGCCTTCACCGTTCCGTAGTAGTACTATGTGCATACCTTGTGTGTATCGCGTTGTATAACGCGCCGTTCATTGGCGCACGTGTGTACAGGCGTTTACCTGCAAGCAACGTGATTACGTTACGGCCCTGGCCACGCCTCAAACGCGCGTAACGTTTCCTCGTTCCATGGAAGACCATTATCCACGTGTAAAAGTCTAGCGTGGTGGCCAAGGTGTAGCCGGGTCTTTTAACAAATGCGTTCTTTCTCAAGTTAAACAATGTATTCATAACTCTGAATGAAACGTCTATGTCTATATGAATCGACGCGCGACGTCAAAGTCCACTAACGATATTTTTCTTTTTTTTCTTTCAGGTGAGCTACGTTGCACTGCAGTGTTCGACTTTTCGATGGATCGTCGAGACATTGTATTCGTCAGTGGAGGTATGAAATGGAATAAGAGACACAGCGACGCAGCCCGTTAACCTCGCGACATCCACTTGACATTAGTTGGACAAAATCGTGGCTCCGTCGCGCGTCATTAACCCGGTTAACCCGAGCGGTCAAACTCTGTCGAGAAGAAAATCATAGGGTAGTCGTTCACCTACGTTGCGGCGCGGGCGGCGCGGCGTGGCGGTTGAAGCTGAAGCTCTTCCTGCCTCGAGCACCGCTCCCGGCTCCGCTATCCTTACGCGGAACACGGCTGCTGCAGCTGGCTGGGTTTGTTTACGCCGCAGTAATCACGAACGATTAATTAAATCGCCCGTTAACCGAAACGTCCAATTAGCCGGCCGGGGCTACGAAGGCGGATATGGGCATGCACGGTATGACGAGAGAGAAAGAGATAAGACGAGAGGCTCATCTCATCCGAATTGCACGTGTGTACGGTTTCGAGGTGCACCGTTCGAATAATGTGCGCTCAGCGAGAAGAAAAAGCCTGGCAGAATTCGTCGAATGGCCAATGCTAAATTCTCTCTCAGCTTTCGGTGTCACTCTTTATCGGAGTTGCAATTGTAGCCTAATAGGCGATACGACGTGAACATCTTTTTTTTCGTTTTTTCAGCATACAGCTACGTCTAATCGGGACGCCCGCGCCTGTTTTATCAACGCTTCCTCTTAGTCCGCGTAAAAGCTGGCAAGAAAGGAGAGAGACAATTGATAAGGATCGCGCGATAGGGAAATGTAGGATAAAAAAAGCTTCAGAGATTATCGGTGCTCGCGACGTTGTCGGCATCATCTCATCGCGCTCCCAGCTAATTATCCTAACCAGTGGAAATCAGAGTAAGCCGCCGGGTTAGCACGTGTTAGTCCGCGCACCCTCATTAATTAAGTTGGGTCCTCGTTCGCGCGAAAATTGGGTCGAACTGGCTGTTAGTTCTCTTGGGTGTGTGCCGCGCGAGCACACCACGGCTCCTGTCATGCAAACCTTCCATGTACGTATGTATGTATCTTGTGCGTTTATCTATTCTTTCAGTCATTGTCCTCCGCGTCACACTGCATATCGATTAAACAAGCGCGTATTCCCGACACCTTTAAGAAGCGAAGCATGTCACACCAAATATGCTTTACTTTCGTGCCCTAACGAAAAATCGTCCGCGATAAGAAATGTTCTCGTAACGAGATGATCCATCTTGTAGCTGTTTTATGAGTACGTATTGTTGTGTCTGTCGAAATGTCCATCGATAGAGACCGATATTCGTGGCCTCCGAAACCGGTCGAACGCGATGACGTGTGCCGGTAGCGCGTTCGTGTGTGTACGTAGAGCTGAAAAAGGGGTAACGGAGCGTAGTGGAAGGCCGCGAGCGAGGTGCGGTCGATCGTATACGAATGACAGTTTACTCCGCATTCGCCTTACGTAAGACGAGCCGGAGGTTCCCTGGGTATAGTCTGTGCAGGCGTCCCTCCTTGTTTCCGTGTGCTGTGTCAAAGTAGGATCAATAATAAAGTTGACTCGTGAAAAAGAGCTACACGTGAAATGCGCTTCGTGAGAAGGCGATACGCCACATTATGTCACTATTCTTCCCTCGAATGAGGAACCGGTAAATGTAGCGCTACCGATGACACATTGACACGGACATTTGGACGCATTCAGAAGCAGAGGAGGAAGAAGAGCGACGTGAAAAGCAGGAAACGACAAAGAAGTTGATCGACGTCCTCCAGGCAAATGACAGTTTGCTCGAAGACGAGTTACGTAAGTCGAAGGCAGCAGGTTGCTCGATACACAAGAACACAAGTGCGCAGAGTGCGCAGACGGAGTGAGACACGGACACGCGTTCCGTGTACGTGGGCACGGTACACTTTGCCTTTGCACGCATGTCAGTGCGTACCTCCGCAGTGGCATACCCGTTAGGTCGGCTAAGTGAGTGTGCACACGTGTGTAAGTAGCCAACGGACGGGAATGCACCTGCAGACGCGTCCTGAAAAATAATTCTGCAATTGGCACCGCCTGAACATTACGTCTGGCAAGCGACGACGCTAATCAACGGGACCGCCGTCGCATTGACTGCAACGCGTCATCGATTGTGTACCTCTACTCTAGGGCGACGTGGCCCGTTTAATAAATTCTCTGCTCGGCCAACGACACACTGACCAAGTCGCTCGAGCACCTTTTATTCACATTTTGACTCGCACCGAGAGGACGAGGCTATGCTATCAAGCTAACGAGTTATTGTGCTTTTTCTATCCACCCGCAGATTGCTTCCCAGAGATGGACTTTCACCAAGTTCGCTACGCGCGAAACTCACTCGACCATGCCTTCTCACGTGTGTGCCTACGGACGCGAGTGTCGTGCGTGCGTGTGTATGCGGCGGCCTCGCGTATAGAGTTCCCCGTTCATGGATATCTCGACGTGCGTATGATGTTACCTTACCTTACCTGCCGCTGCCGGTTCTCTATTTTCTCGACCTACTCGAAACTCCGTCCCTACTCCGTTGAGCATCGTGAAACGAAACGGCGCGGGCGTGTCTGCAGGACAAGGATTTCCGTGTCCTCGACAGTGCCCGCAAACACTTCCATTGTACTCAGAGACGACCGTACGCGTAACTACCAGACGGAAACAGCGTCGAATTTCGTGTCTACCTAAAAGGACGTCACTTTTCATTTTAGAAGCGCGCTTTAGGTTTCTTCTCACACTCGTCGAACGGGATTGAATTGATGTGAAGGACGCGATAGAATAAAGGATCAAATGAGAGTGGCACGGTCCCTCGGATTTATATCCGATGACGGCTGGCACACGATGGCCGCATAATTTGCGCGTGGGCAGAAACATTCTCGTCGCTCGCGATGATCGTTTCGGGATTATGGACGATGGGCAGCATCCACCGCGACCAAGAGTGAGACTCTCCATTTCATCGTGCTTCGACAAAGACGACGTCCCTCGACTTCCCAGATAATGGCCTCTTCCCTACATACTTATTGTTAGTCTCGTGTCTTGTCTTTTTTCGGAGGGAGAGTAAACAGATCAAAGGAGGAAATCTCTCCACGGTTCGCTGATGCGGAGCCACACTTACTTACAAGTACATAAGTGTAAAACGTGCATGCGCATGCACGATATCGTATACCCATTATAGCGTGATCTCTCGATGACGATTTAGCAGGAAGTAAGACGCACTCGTTAACGCTGGAAAGTTAAAGTCTCGCTAGTCCTTCATTCACGAGATCCGCGCCCGAGCCGCCTGGGGTGTCTCGAGTTTCGCATGTCCGTTCCAGTCTCGAACAAGAGAGGACGTTAAGTCGCCGTTGCTGGGAGAATAAATTTCGTCGGTTAGCGTTCTCTAATTAATGAACGTTTGATGATAGCAAACTATTGGAAGTGCAAATTACTCTCTATCGAACGGTAGACGTCAGTGTTGGCGATTTCTCTGCAGTAATCGACATGTACTGACTGACGTGTTATTGTCGATATTGAAATCGTCACCTGCCATGCTTTTCGAAGCATTTTCTTTAATTCACTCTTCAACAATGAGATAGTTTGAAGCGTGCTTCCTGCAGCTCTCTTCCTCCTCGTCTTTCGTTCGACTCGCGCGGTCACAGAGTCCCGCCGACGACGACGACGACGACGACCGGACCGAGGGAGTAATTAAAGTCGCGGCTCCACGCCGACGTATCCGAGAGAAGAAAAGAATAGCCCCTTCCGAACTGTTATTCTCTCTGGCTCTTGAACGTTTCTACAGCCTATCTTCTGCCTTCTGTGTTCATCCTCCCCTTTGTCTTCTGCAACGACGCGAACGGCGCGTCGCGTATCTAGAGTTAGGTGGAAACGCCTGGTGAAACGTTTCGCGATAATCCATCGTATGAACATACCTCTGTTCGGGTCATCGTCGTGCCACGTTTCTTCTTCCAGCGAGAAATTAGCGCTACACGGCTAATCGGTGCTCACGTGAAAATAGATCATGTCGTCTTCTGGCTCTCGCGAAATTGTTTCACCGTAACTATCATCGTTCTCGAGCCACATGTTTCCATTGTCGGACACATGTTCTGTGAGACCTTGTCCGAGGACGGAACCACCGGAACCGTTCGCGGTTGTAGGAAGCAAGTTGGATCGGGATTATTGTTATTATCATGTCTGACAATGAGAAAGATTTCCCCTTAAGTAAGTTAACTGTGCACCGGCATAAAGGGAGGGCGGTGGTGAGGGCATGCCGTCGATCGTGGCTGCGTGCCTACAATTATCGCGGTTTTCTATTATGGTACCCGGGCCAACGGTTCAGACCAGGCCACCGTGTGTCTGCTTCTGTCTCTTGGTCTCTTCCCTTTGCATTTCTACGTTCCCACGTGCCTCCGCGAATACCACGGCTGACGGCACACTAGACGGAACACTCCATTGGCCGGCCGCGGGCGGCTCGCACTCTCAGCACGTTTTGTCTTTTCGGCTCCACGCCCTCCACGCCCTCCACGGTCTCACCTGATCGCGAGTGACCCATAAACGATTCAACGTCAAATATACTTCTGTCCCGGAGAACATTTACGATACGGAAGATTAATCTGAAACGTCAGCACCAATTTCGATGAACCGTTTCCATTTGGGATGGACGCATTGACGGATTTCCGCTCATGGCCTCGAATATATCGCGCATATATCACGCTTTTTCACGCACCGGAATTGCGAACTAAGAGTGTGCACCGAGAATACGTCGCAAGGTCGACGGATTGATCAGCGAACTGTCTGCGACTATCAGACGCAGAATGGGCTATGGAAGTACAGAGAAGAGAAATCGCGCGTCGATATTTTCATACGAGTACGCACCGCGAGACGTAAGACGATCCATTTTCAGTGAAACTCGACGGTCGACGCCCACGGTTAAGTTCACCAGCTGCACGAACACGATACTCGTCACGTTGCGGGACTAATATTTCATCAATCTCTTGATCTCCATCAGAGAAAAGTCAGATTATTGTATCACATGATTGAAATCGGAGTGGTCACAGATACGGATAACCAATCTTCGTCCAAGTCCAAATGAAAGTCTCTTCAATTTCGAGCTCTTCCTTGCACGGCACTCCTGCTGCTTCGTCCGTTTGTCCCAGGACCAAGCATGTATCTAACCAAAACAGTCTCAACGAACGATTCGCATCCGTCTCGGAGTACCATCGCTCTCTGACTGGCCGTATTATCGTAACGGTTTCCAGGTAGATTTTCTGAGAAGCGTGGTTTAAGGAAAGACTACTCCATTCTCGAGGAAGAACTGGACCTCGGACACTCGACACTGGACACCGGACAGGGTGACATTCCACGGTAGGCAGCGATGTGTTGCCATGACGCGCGAATGCGTGTTATAGAAGAGACGCTCTATGCGACAACTTCTGCTTCAGACAAAATGTCTGACAATTGCTAGAGCAGCATTCGAAAACTAGGGGTATCTCTATACTTATTGGTCAAAGAACGAGTGATATAACAGGATCTCACCAACTTCTCTTTACACTCTAGGCACGTCGCTTGTTACCTTCCACGGCGTCAATTACAGTATTGACCTATGTGCGAAACGATCGAGTGAATTAAAAACTGTTAATTGAGGAATTGAGAACGACTTTGTTCCCCTTATAGAGAAACTCTCTGTAAGTTTTCCAACCGTTCGGAAAGGAATGCAGTACCCTTGCAATCTGAAACAATAAATTTGTTGTTGCGAAACGATAACGACTGCTTTTATGTTTTTACTTGGACCATTGCGTCTTTGCTCTCTCATGAAAGACGAAGGAGCAATGCTCGCACGCTTAATACTTCATGATTTCAGATGCAACCATGGGCACGAATAATGGGAAGCGTGGTAAATAGTAAAAAACGATGAAAGGAATAAAAGCATGGCAGGGACAATGGTCTGAAATGGAATTGATCGGCCTGAGAGCGAGTAAAATTTGTCCTCGTTGCAGAAAAGCTTCGCGTCACGGCGTCGTCGGTTCCCTTGAGAGAATAATGACTTAAGGTCGCTAATTATTTTTTCCTCAATTACTCGTTACTACGTATAACTGCAACCTTGCGGCGCAGTGCTGCAACTCGACGAACAATTGGATTCAATTAGCGTAATGGACAACGACCGGCAATGCTAATTACTCGCTCTGACGTCGAGTTTGAATTATCGGAGCTCATTTCGCGATATCCTCTTCGTTCTTCTTTATGCACTTTTTGCAAATCGTTCTCCTACGCTGTCGGCGATCGAGTCTCATGGCTTCTCTCATAGTGCGATTCTTTAACCGGTCGCGTAACAGGTTCTCAGATTTAAACTGTCGACGGTTAAACTTATTTCACGCATGAATAACGCGTCACAAGAGAGGCACGTGCCTATCAAGCGTTTAATTATGCACGTGCGCCAAGTGTCACGTAGCGATACAGTTGCGATTTGGAGAACTCTGGTCGCGCGCTACCGACACGTTTCAATGTTTCATCATTTTTAGAGAGAAAGGCCAGTGAAACGAAAACAAAGTTCCTCGAGATAGCCGAATGAGGTAGGCGACGTCGGATGCAACGACAACGGCATCTCCAAGCCTGACCCTTCTTATTCTTGGAGTAACTTTACTACGCTCGACGCTGCACACCTCTCATCGTCACGTGCGTGCGTTCGTGATCGGTTGCGGGAGTGCGTGAGTACGTTCTCGTCGTGTCCCGAGTCCCGAGTGTACCGGCTTCGGCGACACATAAATTTCGAGACAGGCGACGCGGGGCGAGGCGACTGTCGACTCGGCGTAACCGCCAAGTCGAGCGAGTCCTGGTCATCAAAGATGCAGTTATCTCGGCAATGTCGGCCGATTATCGGCGTTTTGTACCGTGGGCGCGACGAGTGGCGTTTTCCCACAAGCTTCGTCCGGCCCCCAGGAGGCCAGGAGTGGGCACCGCCGTTTCTTGCGAACGCGAACGGCGGCAGTGCAATCATTTTCCGATCACTCGCTTCGCGTTACAACAGTTGCGCGTTGCGCCTGCACTCGCGGTGTCCTTCGAGCGACGCTTGGCGCCGCGCCGCCGGCCTGGACGAGCATAATAATTGTCGCTCATTATGTGCATTCCGTAACGCGTAACGCATGCGACAGATCAAATTCTTCAGTCGCAGCTTTTTCCCTCCCTTTCCTGCCTTACCGTCAATTCTTTCAGTCACCGCCGAGTTGCCTTTTCTGCGCAGCAGCCCATTTTCACTGCTCGAGCGAGCATGTAGGCTTTCCGTTTCATCCGTGCAACCGCGCCAACTTAATTGCTCTTTATCGCTAATTGCGCTCGGTTTCCGTGCTTCCTACTCCCACGAGCGTATATTCTTATTCCCTTACTTTTTGGCCAGTCAATTTTTCTTTCATCGGATCGCGAGTGTCGTCATCACTCTTGCGCGTCAAAGGACTTTCTTCGCTCTTCGACAATTTCGCCACGTAACGTCGTGTTTCCATGGCGTTCTTTCTTCCTTGCACGTCCATCATACCAAGAAAAATAGAATAACGTGGTGCATTGGGGAGAGACAAGCGAGAAGGACCCAGCGGAGCCTACCTTCTTTTCCCTTTGGCTCACTATCAAACCGCATCTATATACGTCACTGCCTTTCTCCCATGATACCTATTTCGCAGGCAACGCGTCCCTGGGGACCTACACTGGCGCCAGTCGCTCCAATCTAATTAAAACATAATTGCCTCATAACGCACGCTTCGTGTCACCTCGCGACACGCGGAGGTGAACGTTCTACGAAACGATTTCCCGATAAACATAATGTCATTCCTATACCTCGTCGTCTGTGGTTGTACGATTTAATCGACAGTGCAGATCAGGGCTGCATTATGCACCGAGCAATGTTCCGATATTTTGTTCATGTCACGTAGCCACCCGGGACCGGAACGGCCGGGATCGATTGAGAGAGAGAGAGAGACTCGTACGATCCTACGTGGAATTTGACAGTGGGCGGGAACGATTTGATAGAAATGACAGATTGCCTTAGGGAGCCACGACGAGGCATTTTCGAATTAACTTTAAACGTCCGAATTTGAGCAAAATTGCTGCCGGTCGACCGTCGTATTTCTTCTCGCGATATTTCAAGCATGGACCCTCGGGAATAATGGCCGTAGCCACGCAGAACGTTACAAGATAATTCTTTACCGTGCAGCGCTGAAATTGTAGGCAACGACGTTGTATTACAAGGTATCCCCTCGCGCTCGCGGTTTATCCTTGCCGAGAGAATCTGCGGAATCGAATCTTTGCCTTCGCGTACGTTCTCCTCGGCATTCTTTTACGCGTTCTTGACTTCATCATCAGGAGCAGGAGTACTCCTGCTGGCCGTCCACCGCGTTCACGCAACGATTATTGCCGTTCTCGGGTCACACCTCCCTTCTCCAAACCCCCACCTCACTGCTACCCTTTTGCTTTCTCGTTGACTGAACCGCGCCTTCAGTAAGCGCACATGTTAAACTCGTACATATAGGAGGGCGAGGGTAATTAATAGTTGCATCTGTAACCGGGCAAGCTAGATACGTAAAAGGTAATACGTAGGAGGTGTTTGAGGGAAGAATGAGCGGTTGGCGCGGAAGGGATAAAAGCGGCTAATCGTGGCACTGACGTTTCTGCGCTGGCTCTCCGTATCCGCGTGCATTTACGAGCGCACGTTCGACAGTACGCTCGAGCATACGCTCGCCTACCTGTCAATTCGTGTGCGCAGTTAGAACACACGCGAGATATGCGTCCTTGCGTTTCCTCTCTCAAATAGGCGAGCATCGCTCTCCTCTCTCTCTCTCTCATCGGCCTTCTCGCCATTCTCCCTATCTCCTCGTTCACTCTGATCCCTTCTTACCGCATATCGCAAAGTTCACCCGGCAGCCGGTACTTTCCTACCGTTTTTATTGCGGTTGCGTTACACTCCGCTCGGAGGACTCGACATCGACTACTATACTCGACTACTGGAGCCGCGCGCGCGCACTTTATTGCACCGGGCAAGTGCGTTTCCGGCCGTACGAGGACTCGAGGGCCTGAGGTTAGCCGGGGTTATACCGGAGGTTCGTGGTCGTGTCCGATGCGAACAATGCCCTTCGCTGACGCAGGTGTTGCAGTTTTTCGACGAAACCTGCCTATTTCTCGGACTACACGAAAATCGTGCAAACCGCGCAGTTTCCCCTAAACCTGTCATCCCACGAAAAATCCGACGCAATATGCTCGATACACGCTCGCTGTAAGTGGCTATAAGCAACGTCATGTGAGAATAATGCGTGGCTGGCGTGTGACATGTGGCACGTGGAGTATGAGAGCATTGTCGAGCGATATCCTGTATCGCGTGAGGCAAAGGTGAATTCAATGTCGCATGACGCCAATGAATGCAGAAAGCAGTGGGATCGGTGTGGCCAGTTTACACTTTCAGCGATCACAAGCCACATTTGGGCCGTCCCTAATGGTTCAAGTGCGATCTGTAAAGGCTATCCGGATGAGCGATCTTAAGACGCCAGTCTAATGCATTAGCAAGAAGCGGGATCCGCAAAGATAATTTATTAACGATTCCCGGACGATTACCGTCGACGGCACATTCCAGCGTGAACGACTGTGTCTATCGAGGGTATCGATGATGACCTAACTGCACTTCCACGCCCGCTGGATTAGTTTCACATGCAAATTGCCCGCCTCACTCAATCGTCGCGAGATGTCGGTGGCAGTGGCGCGTCATAATTTCTCTCTGAAACGCTCATTGAGATATGCCCAACGCTCCACGCTCCACCGAGTGAGTAGACGACACTAATTTTGTTACTATAAGGCTCCGCAAAGAAGAACTGACGAGGGAATACCGAGACAGAATGTAACCTTTGGTCGCGAGGGTGCGCGCAAGGACTCGTTGTTGGCGGAAAATGGCGAGAAAAGATGAACGTAGAAAGCGTGTCGCAAAGGCAAATTCTCTTAGCGGAACGTATTATTTCGCAAGGGGGTAGAGAGACATAACCGCTCGCGGCCTCGGTTGCATGAACTTTTGCGAGCCTTGTCGGGAGGAAAAATTCATACCGGGCGAAAGGTCGCAGTGATCGTTCTCTCCGACGAAAATGGGGAAGGGAGAGCGAGACGGATGGACGTAGGAAGACAGATCGCGAAGAGAGAAAGAAAAAAGTGAACGTCTCGTCTCTCAATGCATCGCACACTGCATGCGCACCTCGCGAACGATGGAGAAAGAGACGCTGGCGCTGGATTGGGTGTGACCGAGAAAAGTATCCCCCCGAAGCAGAAATACCACTGGCGACGGCCACATCGGCGTTTTTTAATCAACATCCCTTCAAAAATTCTCAATTTTTTCGCTGACACACAATTGGAAGCTAAGAAAAAGTGGGTGGACCCTGACCACAGCAGTGAAAAGATTGGTCATATAGAATCTATAAAAAAAACGAGGCGAAGCTAACGTCAATCGTAGCGAAGGCTAATTCTCTTCGGAATTACTCAATTATTAAGCTTTACCTCGGCGCTCCTCTCCATTAAACGTCCGCGGGTTCGAATCATTATCGTCTCATCGCAATTTAATGCATATTCCTGAAGCAAAGCGTAATGGGCCTTGAGGTTGCCGTAGAATACCATGAGACGACCTTCAGAAGCTGAGGATCGTCTCGGAGGTGGGCACGTACGTGTTAAAGGTCGCGTAAAGTGCGCGGGCGCGTGCACATGAACGACGCGACGCGGCGGGCGAACGGGGAAAAAGTCGAATCGCTTTACCTGCCGCCGCTCGTCCTTACTCTCTCCGCGTGAATCATCGTGCCTTAGTTTCTCCTCTTCCTCGTATCGACCTGCGTATTCGCGTAACTTCGCGTAACTTCGCGTACTTGGCGATTTGCGACATTGGTACGATTGGCCGCGTATAATGCACGCACCCACCTAATATGGCGCGCCATATGGTCGAGATGCGCCGATGGAAGCGGGCACTCCCTAACCTTGCAGTCCTTGCACGCGTCGTTCTACGGAGATCCGATGGCTCGATAGGATGCGCGAGGTGGAATTCACGGGGAGGAATCTGTTAGATTAAGCGTGTCGATGGGAAGGAAGCTCGGTCGAGAAAGGAAAGTGGGAAAAGTTTGCGTCTTGCCTCTCGATCTCATCTTCCTCCGCGGTGACTGGTCACCGGTGACCACTGTGCATGTCCTTGAACTCGTCCTCAACAAGGCCTCCGAACCCCTGAACTCGACTATCGTCTCTCCCCACTTTCGCTCTCTCGACCCCTCCTTGTTGTCCGCTTCTTCTTCCTCTTTACGTTCTTATGCAGAAGGATGGAAAGAGATGTTTGCGCGTGCGTGCGTGTGGAGAAAGAGAAAAAGAGTAAAAGAGAGAAATTCATGCGTAGATCCCTCGTAGAAGTTATTAGCTAGAAATACCAGTCGGCCGTTTGCAGGGTGTAGACGGCTCGGGCCGTGGAAAAAAATATTAAGGACGATACCAGTTGCCTCTCGTTCTCTTAACCTGCGATCTTATCCTCGGCCCTCGCTCTTCCTTCATCCTACGTCGATTTTTCTTCGTGGTACGAGCACGCGTAAGTTTGTAACGCATTTGTATTTCAGGATCAGGTACCGCCCAGACTTGTATCTGCTACGACTCCCTACCGTTCTGCCCGCCTCCCTTTTCTTCCCTTTGCAATCCTTGAAAATAGTAGCCCGTGGACGTCAAGATGTAGCCTCGCAATTACGATTATTCGGCCTCGCAAATGGTTGCTTGCCAAAACAAAGTTTACCTTAATAGTCGCGACGACAGAGCACAGACGGCCAGGCCATTGTCAGGGCGTATTTTTCGCATAATTCATCTTGCGTTTCTCATTTTCACACTGTCAAAGTCGACTGACTTCACCTTTGCCGGTCCATAACTCTCGCTAATTACGGGCATGCAGAAAATAACATTTACTTTTTCGACGGGAACAGGTGTTGCACGGCAAACACGTCCATCTTGAATTCCAGGTCTCCGCTTCTGCGCTCGGTTCGCATTAGAACGTCGGTTAACGATACTCGTAATTATTATTCGTTATCCGGACTTACTCGTTGCGCGAGCGTGCATGTACACCCGGACATATACATACACGCCAGCTCACACACCGATCGCGAAAGATCGAGTTCGAATTACGCGCATGCATGCGACGGTAGACGTACAAATAAGCGTGCTCGTGCAAAGTAGTCGGGCCGGTCGTATGTACGTGCAGAGGTACACACGCGCGAAAAACACGCGCGAAACATGCACGGCCAAACGAAACTGCGTACCGCTCGCTCGCGCTCGTACACGGGTTTGTAAGCATGAATACGAGTTGCATGGATGTTGCGCCGCATGCGTCGGTTAAGCGAACAAAAATCGTCTGAGGAATTTCTACCTCGGCAAGGACGACGATAAATCATAAAATATCTGTAAACGGTGCCCGTATACAGCCTCCTTTCTCCTTTTCTCTCTCTCTCTCTCTCTCTCTTCTTTCCCTACCGCCCCCGAGCCCTTCAATCTCTACCTCCATTCTCTTTCTTCTCTTCAACCCTCGTTCCTCTCCCTCCGTTAGCCGTCGTCTCTGCTCGCTTTTACATTCGTCCAGCCACGATACACAACACGATAGCTCGTACATCGAGCCTAACTGCGTATTACGTCGTCGAACACAGCTAAAGGCCACATGAGGTATGGCTTGAAAAAGTGACGCTCGTGACGTGCGCTGGTACCGGATGTACGCATTCGTGCACAAAGCCTGAGCTGCGCCGTTCAAAGATTCAGAGGAATATCTTTGCTTCTAGCGATGGCCGATCATCATGCTCTCTAAACATCCTGCGTTGTGAAGGAATTCTTGAAGAACGGTTATTGGCCACTGATCGAAAATTATCTGTCAAAATCGAAGGTGCCAGATTGTTCTCCGATTTCTCCTTCGAATCTTTCTTTTTTACCCCATCGTATCGAATACGAAAAAGCGTGGTACAGGAAATGACATCATCGTTGTTCTCGCCTCCCGGATAAGAGTGATTCATAGAATATAGACCGACCCGACGTTTTCTCGCAGCGGCAGGCAACACGGCTGAAAAATGTGCGATCGGCTTTGTTTCGCGATCATAAACTTTTCTTCTCGGGCATATCGACAATTTGAAATCCGTGGTTGCGCCAGTTTACCTGTTAATTTTCTTTGCAATAATCGCGAAGGTATGACCCTAGCGATAAAGCGAACGGTCAGTTGATCGTAAAATCACATTTATCGCCGCACGATACTTGTCACGGGGAACAATAGGCAACGGACTGTTGTAGAATAATTTAGTGGAAGAGCGGTGGAAACCTCGGGAAATTTGATATTTAACGTAGTCGCACCTGTAGATTTGCGAGAGAAAGCCACGATCGAGCAAAGAATGTTGTTTTACGGTGACCCGCTATGGTTTCATTTCAAAAAGACACCGATCGCCAGGTAGACGGTAGAAATGAGACAGGTAAATGTTTCGGGAGAGGGCAGGTCCAGGAGGATCATCTAGCTTACAACTGGCCATTAAAGGCTCCGACCAGACGGCAGTAGTTCATTTCAACCTCTCTCTTTTCCTTTCTTTCTGTCATCTTGTTAGAAAAGATAATTTCCTACATCTAGCCTATAATGAAACGGCATTACACTGCAATGGTGTAGTGAAAAATGTTTGAAGGTCTTAAAATTTTGCCCTTGCCATGCAACGAAACACGATTAACATTTCGTAGAAAGAAAGTCCTGGAGCAGAGTAGAATGTCTTCTTACTCGCGTCATAAAAGGCAGTGAAGTATCTGTTTCCGAGATTATTATGAGCCTCCGAGTAGTTAAAGAAGGATTTACGGCCGCCTCCTACAGATCGGCGATCCATATTTTCCGCGAGCTCTATTTTTGCTAGCCGGCCATTTCACTTCACAAATCTGACGAGGAAATGGCGAGAAAAAGTGGTCGGGGATTAAACGTTAAGTTGAAACAGGTTAAACGCGATCCTGGATTTCATCCCATCGACGCGGATCGAAACGAGTTTCCGCCATGAAGCGGTGGGAAAAATGGCCGATCGTCAGACATCGCGGAGTCGCCTTCTCGTACTTGGAAATGACCGCGAGCAGGACGGAGCTCGATGTAGACGCGTGTAACGGCTGAAAACGTGAGCGGAAAGATGTCGATCTCCGGTCTGTGCGGACCCCGTCCAACTATCCGATCGACGAACTTACGATGCGACTTTAATAAAACGGCTTGATGGCTGTACCGTGAGAACCGATCGAGGAGAAAGATTGAGACAAGAAATGATTTATAACCTGGTATTCGCTGAATGATATACGTACACGAGTGCACACTATGCTACTGTAACCGACACCACAGACGAGCTATAGAAGAGACCCATCGTCTAATGCACATCTTTGTCCCATCATCTATTTTTCACCATGTTTCAACTTCCACCGGTCTCAGATATTCAGTGCGCGCGAATTCACCTAATTTTCGACGCAGTCGGATTTCTTTACGTCACACACCAAGTCCCGTAAGATGACAGGTTTATCCTATAGCTCGGCCGCGGCCGCGGCCGTGCCAACACTGTGATTGTCCGAGGCGGCCGTCAGATGTTGTTTCGTAGCAGGTGCATTAGCATTCAGGCTTGCTAATTAGTTGATTGCATTAACGGGAGCGTCGGAACTTGTCTGATGCGATGTTTTAGAACGAATCTTTATGATATGTATTTGAATAAATGTAGTCTTTGACTTAGCGCGTCCTCTTTCACTCTTTGGCTCCCCCAAGCAGTTTGCTCGTCGTCCCCGTTGCTTGGCTGTCGGCTCTCGGCTCACACGAACGACCTTGCCGGAACGGAGGACGAAGGACGAAAGCCGAAACGGCCCCCACGGAATGCAGCAGCCCCCTGACCCTCTTCCCTCTCCCCTCTTCCACCTCGCCGCTACTTCTGGTGCTCCTGGCCCTGCTTCTCGCTACGCTCAATGCACGCGTGCACCTGCAACGGGTTTCGGCGTAACCGGTCGTAGACTTTAGGACTTTCACCCGGTATCGACGTCCGGCGTCGTTAACCGTCTACCTGTTACGTGGAACGTGAGAAATATGGGTCGATGGGCGGGCGCTCTTTTAGGTTTCCCTCGTCGATGACTTATCCTCGATCGGGATAGCGAAAGGTCGTTCGCTCGCGGATACGTCGAGATGAGAGATCCGCCGCGAGGCAGAGAAACATTGAGAGGCTTCCTCCAGATGCGAATCTCGATTCTCAAACGTGAGCCTCTCTCGCGGCGATCGAGAAACTCTATCGATGACGCTCACCAGACACGTACACCGTGCACGCGGTTTCTTACATAGTAGCAAAAGCGACCACGAGTACGACTCTCTCCTTCGTCGATAACCTCGCCGTGCCCCAAGCTAACGCAACCCGACCGGCTGAGAATCGACGCCTTATATGTGCGCCTGACGTGATTACTGGATTTTCTCCTAATACGGATTTCGAGGGCTTAAACTTCGACTACTGTCGCGCTCGGCGTCGTCGCTTCTCGTATGCCGTGTGCGCCAGCATTCAAGCAGCTGCGTAAGACCAGCCGCGTAAAACGAGCGTCCAAAACCGGAAGACCCGGTTTCGCGACGATCGGGAGAGGGATCCGGGGGAAAAAAGTCAGACAGTCCAGGGAATCATTTTCTTTTTACGCTGATAGTCGGAAAATCGTAATGCCCTACCGTACTACCGTATCGACTCCGCTCGCTATTCAAAATGAAACAGCTGTCATTCCTGAAACGTTGCTTTCGTCGTGTTTTAGGACCCGCCGATGTGCAGTGTTGATAGGAAACATTCCGCAGCGGATAGCTGTGTGAAACTTTCGCTCGCACTATATACATGCTCCAAACTATTTTTGTCGGATCCGCGAGTCTTCCTTGCGAGGGAGATCTCAAGGTTCCACACGGGCTAGGAATTCGGCGGGGTGTCTCTCTGCCTATTCTGTTTTTTTTTTTTTTTTGCACAAACGTCGGCATCGGCTGTACAAATCGGGGCGGGTTTGTTTGCGCTTTTACACCCCGCTTATTTTCCACTGTCAAACAGTCTGACGAGACCCAGCGCGGTAGTATGTCCGACATTGGACCACTTTTGTCGGTCGTTTTCGCTATTTCTCCCCCGAGCGCAGCCCACAAACTTTCTCGTCCACGTCCACGGTTTGTTTATACGCCGTTCGTGCCCGACAATAAGCGTCCCAGTTATTCGGTCTGATAACGAATTAACAACAGCCTCTTCCTTGAGGAACTGCACAATTCTTGCGTCACTCGGGCACGGAAAAGCTGTCGGTTCTGGCTGCTGGCGAGGTTAACGCTTGCGGTAGGTCAACGCGTCAAAGTCGTGCGTCATGGGACTTCACCCATCGACTTCTATCTCTCCGTCATCACTTGAAAAGCCACAGATCCTCCTGGGTATCTCAGTTTCACGGAGATCCAACTTTTCTGCGAATTTTTAGTTTATTTCTGGAATCTCCCGAACAGAGAAAAATAAAAATGTTCGACAAATTTATTGCGAAGAAAAATCATGGCTCTGTTTACCCGGCGCTCCACTTTTGAAAAAAGCGAATACGTTAGCTTGTTTTTGTCCACCGAACTAAATTCGCGTATTCTTGAGAATATAAGCTGGTCGTTCGGAAAATGTTCTTATACGAAATACCGGTCCAGTTCGGGATTTGAGACAATAATCAAGAGTCTCAAGACGGTTTTAGTGCCTATCGACGTCACGGTACGAAAATAGCTTACCGCGAACTTTTGTGAGACGACAATTTATTGTTTCGCGTGGCGCGTATGTGAGTTTTCAGGGAACGCCTTTGAAGGATTTCAATGAACGTACTTAAATGCAACGTTTATCAGAACTCCAGACGAGAGCTTCGGAGTCTGTGATTCCAGGGAATAGGCTACTGACACGCGTGCTAATTTCTTATAACGTGTGAGGTAGTGAATTTGTAGAATATGAATAGGTATTGGCAGAGAAGACGATAAACTTTTGACAATTGTAATCTGATTGACATGCACGACGTGGCAAGTGGCTTGGCTCCGTGAAATAAGCCGATTCACGTAGCAAAGGCATCCCCATCGCTAATTCCAAGACTCACGTTGCAGAAAAATGTAGGACACCGGTCCGTTGGCTTCAGTATCCCGATCCTTTATATGTACTGCGATAAATGACGGTTAGAGCACCGCCGCTCCTTCCGCCTTTTTGGGGATAGCCTCAAGTGAATAGTGAATACTCTCAGAATCTCTGTCACTCTCCTCAAGACAGAATCCCACATCCTTTTCACTGAAACGGCTATCAATGAAAGGAGGAGCACCCTCTTGTGTATTTCGCATGAAAGGCAAGAGATCTTTTGAGAATTTCTTCTTCGCAACGACATTGGGAACGACGAGGGCGAGGACGAGGAGAGCGCTTTCAAGCGTCTATGGTGATTGTTCGGGCCTCGCGCGCGCATTCGTTTGGCAACCAATTTACCGATGACGTTTCCCATGGACAAGGGCAGAGATGAGAACAATTTCTGCAGACGCCATAGATGTTGCGTAATCACTTTTGTTTCCCGTCTTTTTGCTTGTTAACGATCGACTTTATCTAATAGCCGATAAAATAGCCCTGGTCACGACAATTTCCGCGCAAACCACTCCACTGCTTTCGAAAGACACTGTCGCAACATTCGACGTTTACGTCGCCCTAAACAATCTTCTTATTCCTTTGCCGTTTTGCGTGGGCGCGTTTGCGAAATTACAGCCTGAGGTGCAAAACGATTGGTCGTTATATCGAGGGCCCCGAGCCGAGCTGCGCCTGCCGCGTTTTCTTTAGATCCGTCAGCATTTGCTTATGAAAGATTTTGACACTGTCTAAATTTAGTATTGTGCCCGATATCTGCGCTTGTATGAGCAGTATCTGGTCGATTGAGTCATTAGAAAGTCAGCTCATTACCGTTAATCAAACAAACGATGGTCGAGCGGATCTGGAATAATCTGGATCGGCGATAAGTCCGGATCGCAACGCGTCGTTGGCTTTATCGACTGAACCTGGAATTCCCGTTTTCTTCGGATTTACAACATGTTAGTGCTCTCATTGTCAGTCGTATGCTCGAGATTACATCTTTGTTGTGTGTTAGATTCATCTCTTTCATGAAATGAGACACCCTCGTAAGGCAACGTTCCATTGCCGCATCATCAGCCACTAATTTCTTGTACAATTGTTAGTTAAGCAACTTGATTATACTTTACGGTCGTAGCAAGATTGGCGGCGGAGCATACAGCGGTATCGTTCAACGCGAGTGACGCACACGTTTATAAACTATTACCCACTTGTAAACACGAGCGTTAAACGTTTTACAATGTTTCATGTAGATGGTTGATGCGCAATTCGTGTCACGTGGCGCACCGTCTCATTATACCGACGTCAGCGGTAAATCCCGGTGCGCCTTTTATTTCATTTGCAAAGCGTCATTAAGATCTTATGCCTTATGCAACGGCGGCGTCGCGTCGGTCGGCAGCTCCTCTTTTTCCGTTGGCGACGTGTACACGTTCAGGGCTTCCACGAACATCCGCTCTTTGCTTTCGACACTGCTAATCGCAAGTGTGACAAAGAATCGAATGCTCGAGTGGAGACGTTAAATATAAGCGATATCGAGCCACCGTGACAAGTGCAGTCGAGATGATTGTGTTCTTGCGACTCGGTCTTTATATGGAAAAATGAGGTGCATTGCGCGCACATCAAGAACAGTCATAAATGCAAGAACGTCATAACGCCAATCGCCACGAGCAAATTCAACGCCGTCTGGAAAGGCAGCAAAAGAACATTCTAACAGCCGCAACTGAATTGATCGGCATAGATTCCACAAAGACGGGAATCTCGCACGGCAAAATTGCCGGAATAGAAGAGCGCGCGATCACGTAATGGATGATCTCACGATAGCACGTCAAGATACTTCTAACAGCTAGCTTTCGGATGCAGACTAGTTGCCAGAATTCCATCCAAAGGTGAAAGTCCGATGGTAACGTTGACCGAGACGTGTTTACTTTACACCGACGCGCGACGGCGGTGTCAGTCTATCTGATCGTTACCGTGATTATTGCATAATTATTACGTTCCTGTACGTTCGTACTGTTGCGCAATAATGGCGTCGTGCAATTATAACCTAATTATTAGCCGAACATAATAATTCTGTACGACGTGAGCGAGCAGAATCCGCACGGTAGGAAATGTGAGTCGTTAGAGATTTGTAAATTGACTCGCGGCCCGCGAGACGTCCGACATTGTTTGCGATCAGGGCGAGAGTATCGGCGCATTGTGTTCTCGTATAGAGCGATAGAGAAAGTACCGCACTCGGGCGAGCAGCCGGAGAAAGCACTTACAATATTTAACGACGCGCCTAGATGGGAAAGAAAATTCGCTTAGCAATTCTCATGAGAGCGAGAACGATCTGCCGTCGGTTCCTCGTCGACTGATCATTGGAGAAAGATCGCGATGATAAAGGCGACAGGAGATCGAGAGCTCTTCTCTTACGAAAGGCACGATTTCGCGCCTCCCTTGCTTCGTTTATTGTTCCTCCAGCAGCTGTCGCGCGATGTTCCGTTACTCGCCCTCTTATTTCTGCTTTTCAAGCGAGCGTCGCGTCGTCCGAGACTTTATATTTAGACAGTGAAATCGGCGCCGCGCCGGTGAAATCGATGAATGTCTCGGTGCTCCATAATTTGACGGCTGCGATCTGTGCGATGGCGACGACCGTATCGACTATGCACTGCGCACGCGTTTCTCCATCTCCTCAAACGTCTTGTTTACTATTCGATGATCGAACAAGGAAGAAGAGGCGAGAGAGCGCGCGGTTGCAAGAAAACGAAGCGAAGGAAAAAGCGAGTCAACGACATCCTCGAGCGGCCGGTCGAGGTCTACTGTCATGGCGGCTCAGCGCTTCTCGTAAAAGGGTTTAGTGCCGGTTGTGGGACGAGGTCGTTCTCAGAGATGACGTAGTAAAATTTACAACTGGCGTACGTACGCACGCTCGCTGCCCTGGGGGCCTTCATCATCATCATCATCATCATCATCATCTTCTTCTTTTCTTCTTTCGATCGCATATCCCACAACCAGACCACTCGCGGTCGATCGGTCGGTCAAACATGACCCCGGCTGCGCATCTAGCTGCGTTCACGTCTATCGGTCCCGAAACGCTGCTGTCAAATATGTGGAGCACATGGCAGCATGGAGCTCGACTTCGAGCCGAGATACTCCGACAATCCGTTGTTGGAACAATCGGAGTCGCCGTTTCAACCGCGCTCGGCAATTTATGCACCGGGAGAGAACGTGTTGCCGCGGTAAAACGAACCGACAACGACGACCACGTCAATAAATTAGTCGAGGAGAGGGATGCACGTGAGGTGCCGCTGATCGCGACTACTGCATATAACTTGGCCTTAAGATAAGGAGAAACGACTCTTCATTTTGTCGGTCTCACGTGTCGCGGTCTTTCTTTGACCGCTCAATTCATCGCCGGCGAACGAATGCGATTTAAATGCGATTTAAATGCGAGCGCGCACACGATCCATTTACGATCGAAGCAGTGGCGTAGCTTCGTTCTCGTCCTCACGCCCTTTCTGGGGAATTAGAAGCGTATTATTTTGTTAAACAACCGTGACACAGCGAAAAGAGGTCGACAGAAGTAGTTTTCCATGAGAGACAGGCGATGCAGCGAATGATGAGAAACGGGGTACATTCACCCCGAGCGTACGCTTTACTACAGCTGCGAAGCACTCTGCCACTCTGCGCTTTTCTAGAGTTCTCTCGTAGAGCGTAGAGCGTCGTCGTATCTCGACCAGGGTCCATGCACTTACGCGTTAATGCCGTAACGACCAAGGTGAGTGCCGCCGTTGCTCCTGCTATCCCCTACTATCACCCCCTCCAGGACGCGATTTATCTCCTTGCCTCTTCTCCTTCGTCCTTCCTTCTGCCCCTTAACTCCGACTTCCCCTGGATCGGCGGCGTTTTGCGCGGGCCTTTCACCGGCAGACTTTTACCGTACTTTTCTCTCGCAACGCATAGCCCCGATCCGCAGTTTCGCAACAGGAACAATATCGTCCGGTTATGTCGTTCCGCCCCAGATTATATCTCGTTATATTACGAACGTGCATAGTATACGTCCACTCACAGGCCTCCCTGTTTTCTGATTTCAGGTGAGTAAGCGTTTATGCTCTGACAGGCGTACGATCGATGAGCGCGCCGCGGAAGGCGCTTTCTCCGCCGGAATAAATCGTAAGTCCGATTTTCCACCAAGCTGGAACGATTTTCTTTTCCGTCGGACGCCGTTGACAGAATGGAAATGGAATGCCGCGTGAACCCTTGTCAGCCGTTTATGCGGAGACTTATTCTCGCCACTGTTTCCGAGATAAGCCGTCGGGCCTCGAGGTAGTTAAGAACGGCAATGGGTCGGGAAACTTAAGGAAATCGTTAACACATTTAACACTTGCTCGTGGGAACGGAATCCCTGGAAGCTTGGAAGACAGAGAAAGTGGCGACACGGTAAACGCGGTAGCTACGTGCTGAAAAACTAGCGAAGCAACTATACGGTATTCGAAAGGAACACGATGGTCGTTAATGAAATTCCATTTCCATAGATCCGTCGACATAACAAAGTTTCTACCTGCACCCCACCGTCCGAGAAACTCTGTAGGATTTGATGGGACAGCCCGCCTTCTACACTCTTTCCTCCTATCTTAGCTATCCGGGTTACGTAACACTCGCGAAATGTGACCACGTTCCACTCGTCAAGTATTCAGTTCCAGTTCCGAATTGATATTCCTTTCCAAGAGCGACCACCGCCGTTGAGTTGCTCGTAGCTGGTCGTAGATAGCTCGTCAAAATTCTGCTCTCGCCCGACACGACATAGGCATCCGCCTCGCTGTAGGAATTTTTGCCGCACGCTCACGCAACGTGCGCGCAAGGTGTTTGCAAGCAGGTAAACCGGACAATGGCGGTTCTTGCATAACGTCAAGTACGTACAAGACGTCTTTCTCCCCCACAGCGACAATAGGATGGCGCTTTGTCACGGGGTCGCAGACAACATTTCGTACGATCTCACGTACCGGTGAGGAATTTTTTCCCAAATATACCACATATCGTCTGTATCGTCGTATACTGATATACGTCATTGAGATATTTTAATCGCGCTACACAGATGAACGTGATTCAGTTGTTCCGTACTCCTCGATAATTGAAACCGCGGTAGAATGAAAAACTCTGCTTCCCGCACCATGTACCTCCTGCCTCCTGCCTTTCCATTTTCTAGCGCGTCCCGCCAAGTCCCACGAAGTTCCAAGTTAATGGCATTCCTCTTTACCTCAACATTCGCAGAAGCTGTCCCGCTTTACAAGACGGTGAAACAAGTTTCATTGTTCCGTTGAGTCATTTTTACGCAATCATCGAGGCGTGCGCAATGGCTTCATCGTCTTATTGTAGGATAACAAACTTCTTTTCGGTTCTACACAAGAAAGTTTGTCAATCGACAGGCATTAAGTAATCGCCAGCGTATTAATACACCGTCAAGCGCCCGAAAGGTTATAACTGCACCGTCTTGTTAATTGCCTTGGATGCATAATAAAGCATCGTAATGTTAGAGGGAGAGAGCCTCTAAAGGGAATGAGAAAGGCAGGAGCGACAAAGAAAGCAAGTTTTCGCCGTTCCATGGAAGCAGAGCGGAACCGAGTGGAGCTCGGAGGCAGGTACCGTCTCGATTTACCGTACGGTGTCCTTCCTCTTGCCTTTAAATTGAAATTATTAAGTTCCTGGCTCGCCAACGCTTCGAGACGCTTCCCATCTTCGACTGCGGAACGTTCGACCGTGAGAATATTTCTTTACACCCGCTGAATATACTGAGAGAGCGAAAAATGTTCTCGGGGGTCAAGTGGAACTGTCGAATGCACACGCGAGACGGCCTGAATACGTGTGTATGTATATAGTTCCGGTGGTATTCAAGCGACATGGAAATGGCTTCGGCGACTGCTCGACTGCTCGACTGCTCGACTGCAGGGGTACAGCGACCGCGGCTCCATAAAGCGGTATTTATGCACCGGGCATTTATTACGACATGACGTTTCGCATCTAATAACCTCTTCTCGCGAGAGTGCAAACAGCCGCGATACTTGTTCAGCCGGACGTTCCTGCACCATTCCTCTCCTCCATGTCCCGTGTTTCTCATTCCCGATAGTAGACAAGAAACATCGTACGCACGTGTAATGCGTAATGAGTGTCACGCGCACCGATTACAAAGGATGCCAAATATTAATGAGCCATTCAAAATTCCGCCATTCTGCAGCGAAGATCTTTGCAACAACGTATTTTCATCGCGACCGTTTTCATTACTATGCGACATTCAGATTGATTTAATATTCGGTTCATTAAGATTTTTCGATCGTTCGAGAACAGCCTTCCGTTTCCTTTATAGCGAAAGGCCAATTCGACGGGCATTGTAGAGCGATAATAATTGGGACGTCGTCGTCCGTTCTAGTCCCATTATCTAGCGCTCGACATCATTCTTATGATAACATCGACGCAAACTATGGGCCCGACAAAGAGCGAACGAGTATCGCAAAATCGTGTGCCCTTCACTGTCGTCGTAACTCTACCGCTTCGTCACGTTCGCCTCATTGCCCTTTTCGCTCGCCACCGCATACTTATATAGCGATACGCGCATGCTGTCGTTTCCACCTACGATTAAGTACAAGGCACGGCTCGCTTCTTTTTTTCGTCGTTCCGTTTGCGGCGTGTGCTCGGCAGCGGCACGCTCGTGACTGACCATTTCTTAAATTGGATTAATGGTCGTGCGGATCGGATAATCGAGCGGCTTTGGTATAATTCGTTATTGGCTGCTGCCGCCTGCCGCCTGCCGCCTACCGCTCGAATTCCGTTCATTCGTCACGAAGTTCAGCGGCCCTGCACCTTCCTTCGATCGCCGTCAGTCGCACTCGATCCATTGTTGTTCTCGTTGCTGTCGCGTGACTCGCCTGTCCTTAGCCGCCTCTACATTTTTGCGTACGACGAATTTATCATGCCCTTGGGGAGAATAGAACGACCGTAATGCCGGTCGAGATTAATACGTATTTAAAAGGCCATTCGATCAAACTGGCTCCATCGTCGAGAACCATTCGTTCCCTTATTCGCCGGTATAAAGGCGTCTTCTTAATCGATACACTTTTATTTCGGGCCTGAATAATGCGCGAGTTAACGAACAAGCAGTGTTCGTAGGTCACCGAGGGTTGTGACACTCTCATAAACGTATATTTCTAAAATTGGATTTATGGTTGCCTAGGCCACGCAATTGACCGCGGCTAATTCGGCATTCGTTCACAATTCGTCAAAGCACTGCTTTTTTAACTCCGTCACAAATTGTCCGCAGAAAAGTGACAAATATTTCTGTATAACGTAAAGTTTAAAGTACATTCGAATAAAATTCCTAGCCGCTCGACTTAATACCGCTACTACCGGTTATGCGAGAATTTACCATGTTGCTTGACCAATCCTGCTAAATTACATAATGACCGGTTCTAATTTCTTTGCCGGGTGTTCGGTCAACCGAATCCACAAACGTCGCGGGCTCAGGAGAATTTCTGGCTGTTCCATGAGTATGAAACTTTATGCCGTATAACCTAACAAATAACTCAGCGCAGAAACTAGTTTGCATAACCTTTTCAACGAGACACTGTAAGTCGGAACACAGAGAACACCAGGCTGTTTGATGGAAACAGAATTCTCGACAGTCGTATTAACACATTGACTGTCACGGCAATCACATATACCTGACACTGTCAGTACCTTAGGGAGCTACGGTAGAATTCACTTGTCGTTTAAAAACCATTCTATTGCGTGGCAGTAATCGTTCAGAGGTTGTTTTCACCAGAATGGAAATCGCAATGGACACTCTCAGTCAGCTTCATCGAAAGGAGCCTTGCGCGATGCAAGAGGCAACTTTGTACACCCCGTCGTCCTTGCATCGTAATGAGAGACACGAGAGCTCCACCTACGTCTTCTGTTACCTCTCAAATGTCACGGAGAAAGGTCACGTTACTCGGCTCGAATATGTCACGACGATAGAGGCATGCGGAACGAACGAAGCTGGGTACACCTGTGTGATTTAATATTCTCAATGTCCAACCCTTGGATGCTTCCCTCGCTAACAAGGGGAGAAAGAATTCAATTCTGACGGGAAAATGTTTAGCGGTGCACGGAAGAATGTCGCATTGGCTGCACAATTGAAATTCTTCTCCGAACTGCGAATCGTAATTGGCCCTGGCGGACAGCCAATTTGAAACATTTCATGTTTGCACAGGTAGTGCTGTGCTGGCACGTGTGTTGAACATTAATTCGCTGGATGCACTTCCACACTTCTGGGACGAGTCTGCTGTCATCGAAAACATTCATCGTTGACGTGTTTATTTGGACGGGAATAAAGATACTTAGTTACCATGATTCTTTGTTCTTAAAAACAAAAACGTTTGTTAGAAAGAATATCGGGCTCATCGGGGAAGAAAAAGCTAAAGGGATAGGATGGAGGGTGAGAATGCGCACTGTATAAGCCGTCAACCAACTCGGAGGATATTTTTGTCTTACTGGCAAAGGTAACAGGAACATGAATGAAAGGAAACGATAGGCAAACTGCCAAAGTAATGCTCTATTAATAAATCGTTGAGAGTCGAGAGAGAGAGAGAGAGAGAGAGAGAGAGGGAGAGCAAGAATAAAAGAGGAAGAAAAGCAAAGATGGAAAAAGACTTAAAGGAAGATGGGTTGAGGAACGAATAGGTTTGACTGGAAACCCTGCGTCGGCGATTCGCGGAACCTTCAACGAACTCTCGCGATCGATTCGTCGCGAACGTTGGTCTGGTTAGTGCATGTGGCACGTGCTCAAGGTCCGGGTCGCACGAAAAAGAAAAGCTAGCCTGAGGCGCCATGTGGCACGCACGTGTACTCGAGCGGGATGCACGTTTCCACGTGCGTACATTACCCTAGACCGAAATACGAAGAGTTAAGTCCATCACCGGGGTGGACTCGAGGAGTATTTTCGGCAGCGAACGAGAGGAGACTATGTGAGAGCAGGGACCGTGCGCGAGACCAGCTACCACACGGATAGTAAAGATCTTCGTCACTCTTTTTCCACGTCATTGCCCGTGGCCGTACTTTGTGGACCATTTCGTTTCAGCTAGAGTTGCGCACCAAAGTCACAAAAGGATAGAAATTGGTGGTAGAAAGCGAAATGGTAAGACGACCTGGTGACAAATTTCTCCTGATTAAAAAGGCGCTTTGAGTGAAACGGAGAGGCAACTGAGATAAGTAGGAGCGGAAGGCGATTGTCGTGGGCGAAAGTCACCGTTTGATCAAGCGGACAAGCGGTCGAAACAAAGGCGGCGACAGTCGTAAATCTCTTTGAATTAAGCGCGTCTAAATGGACGAAACGCCTCGCTTTACCATCAGAGAAACTCCGTAATTTATTTGTTCGGTGCGATGCGCGCTAAAAGGAACATTATCCTGAAAAATGCGTCGCAAACGTCAGCAGCCTGGTGCAACGAGAATGACCGCGCTACTTCGAAATTCTATTCTGTTTTTTGCGGTGCACGGAAATTGCATCGCTTTTAGCAGCGACCTCATCGCGCGGTAATGAATATCCTTCGTGACGAGCGACTGAGCTTTTGAGCGAAATTAAAAAGCGCCGGAAGTTGATCTCGCATTTTCTCACGGCAGCGCCGCCGGATGAAAAAGGAGATAGTTCGCGGGTCGTTTTTCATCGCAAGGACGATCGCGCTGCTGCCTTTTAACGATGTAATTCGACGTGCTCCAAGACCCGGTACCAACGTTCGCGACGTGTAACGTGTAACGATACGCGTCGCACGAGAGTGAATCGACGCATTGCACATGTGCCACTTAATAGCGCTCGCTCGGCTATTGTGGACGGACGTGTTAGAAGGCTAGCAGCCGTGCGCCGCGCCGAAGAAACGAGCGCGAATTAACAAGCCTGCAGCCTCTGCCTCTATCGTACGCAAATACCCGCGAGAGTCATCTATTCGCGACTTCTTTCGCCCCGGTCGCGGTCTTCCATCACCTATCTTGGTCTTGATCGATTACGGATTACGGATTACGCGTTCTCCGCACTTTGCTCCACAGTCCGCTGACTCGCACGTAACATCTTTACGAAATTTCCAGACCGTGTGCCAGTGTGTTGCGATGCGTAAAGCACTTGCATGTGAGTTTGCACCAAACTAGAAGGTCTCACGCTCCGAATCGTCGGAAAATTGCAAGGCTTAAGAGAATGCGACCATTTTCAATACCTTATCATTTTTACGAAAAATCTTCCCGTTCACGCCCATTTCCTTTCCTCTCTCGGGGGAGAGAGAGAGAGAGAGCATTTCTCATTTTCACATTAGCGTTGCACCTGAAGCGTGCATCTCGCGCGGGCACACCGTGCGATGACTGCTCATCTCCTCGATAAGCAGGTGCATCGAGAAAGGAATTCGATTAGCCATCTCGGGAATCGCTAATCACACAGCTTCTCTCGGCTACGGACTACAGAGGGGGGTCGAATTTTTGTGCGCCAAAGAAATTACACGCTCTAAGCACTGGCGCGTGCATAGGAAAGCCGCCTGCGCCATGGAGAAAACTCGGAAAGGAACGAGGACATGGCTCGTGGGTGTCCCACGCTGGTCCCTCCGATAAGCCGCGCAGATGAAAATTTCTATCGTGATGGAAGCCGGCATGTGCGGAGCCTCCCATAGCATCGGTGCGACGTAGGATAAGCGAAATATCGCGTCTTCTCGACCCACTTCCTCTCCACTTTTCAAGTTTCTCCCTGGCAAGTGCAAGTGACACACTTTAATGGCCGTGTGGTACGCATACGCACGCGAGCGTACGCGGCGTCGTTCTCGAACCCACAATCCATAGGAAAAAAAGAACAAATAAACTATATACGTCTATCGATGAATGCACTTATCGTACAGAAACGGCAGCCGTGGCTTGTCAAAGCCTATCGTTTGTTTTTTCCCCAATGCATCGTCCCATTGATAATTCGTCATCTCTGCACGAAAATCCCCTGATATTTGTCAAAGGCGTGTGAACGGAGATGGAAGAAGACGCCGCGATACGACAATTCCACTATCAAGATTGAGCGTGAAAGGATGCGGAGAGGAGCTCTCCATAGCAGAATTTTATCTCGCAACTTGGATCGCGGTATAACGCGGAGCTGTTCGAGCACGTGTTGCTCGGGGTACTTTACCGACGTTCAGATAGTGGCCAGTAATTAGTCGTCGTCGTCTTCGTCGTCTTTCAGTAGCGTATAACCGCTTGCGGCACCCCTTTGCGACGGACTTTTAACTGCCGTTGGAATCTGCTTGATTTACTGTTCGCCGATCGACACATACGCACGTTGCGAACGCAGAATGCTCTGTTATAACTGTGAACTGTGAAGAAAATATTAAATGATTTGAAAGGCGGTCAGGAGCGTGACGAGCATCGCATCGCATCGCATCGCATCGCAACGGACCGGAAAAATCGAGCTGACCGAGAGCTCGAGAGGGTTGAGTACGAGGAAGCATCTCTCGTCAATCCAGTCACGCTCACGCTACGAGTCGTGACTCGTGACCCATCTACGGTCATTCACAACGGCAGATCTCATAACGCCGTCTTCGAATTCAATTAAGCGCATCGTTCCCGATTAATCTTCGTTTCAACTTCAGAACGCCGGCAAGCGCAATCGCGCGGCCGCTTTATTAATTAGCTGAAGATGGGCTTGACTAGAAAATCTCTTATGAACGACTCTGAGAAAATTCGCGAGGATATCATCTCCGAGTCCGCGTTCTATAGAACGGAGAACGACGTTGGCACCTGTCGCCGGCGCTATCCTGGCCTTGAAACAGTCGCGAAGAAGGTCAAACGATCTCGTCGACAAGATCGTTTTTGCGAACCGTTCACTCTTCTTGTTGCTTCCCCTTGCGGGTATTGTCACGATCGTGGGTCGTCTCAGCTGACGCGGTCTCGATCTCGCGCGGCCCTGATTAGACCGTGTCCCGATCGTTTACACTCGATAGTACCGCTACGCATAAGCGATCTCGGGGCACGCATGTTCTTTGCCATACGGAGTGCCGCTTTTTGCCCGCAAGGACAATAATGACATCTGTGAAAGGTTAACGATTCAAGCAGATTTTGTATTCCAGTAAATCAAATAACCAATCGGGAGCTCCGTCGAAGGTTGCACTTTTATCTCGACAATCGTTGCCTTTCACGACACCACTGGACACGGCAGGTAGGACCCAAGCGCGGTTATTGATTTGGCCTTGAATTCGTTGCCGATGGTATCTCGATGAATGGCAAAAAAGCGGCTTAAGTGTGAGATGAATTGATGCCCTCGTTACGCAACAAATACGGAAGCAAAAAGAGAGAAAAGGCATCCATACGGCACGGCCGAAATTCGAATTGATCGTTCGATCGACAGATGCCTCGATTATGTCTTTGTACAGAGACGTATACTTTGTCCACTTAAGCTCCCTTCTTCTTTTTACGTAGCCGTCGCGACAAAAAAGGCTGCTCGTCTGAAGAGAAGCTGTTAAGCCGATTAACTCGGCGGACGAAGAACGCGAGCGTCGTCGCGAGGTTCCGTAGTACATATGTGCACGAGATATCGGCGTAGGCGTGCGCGTGCGCGTCCGTGCGTGTTCGATCGACGAGGATGCTGAAAATACCGTTAATGCACACGGAGACATCATTATCATTATTGCCAGAGTCGCATTCTTGCAAAATAATGGCCGCCACCGTCTCCCGTAAATACATAATACCAAACGCCACGCGATATATCAGCTGTAGGAACCGTGGTTTATTGGCGCTAAACAGCGAGCGACACGCCCTGACGTAGAGTCGTAGAGTGATGAATCCCGAATAATTTCGGCGCCTCGTTTCGCGGCGATTTACAGGTATCGCGGTCTGGCGTAACAAGATGTTGCGCAACTGCGCCATAAGCGGCGCCGCCGCGCCGTTACAGCGTCGTTCGAATGCTACTGTACGTCACTGTCGCTCGGCGAGTCGGCACATAAAACTCTCTTTCCCTTGCGGCGCGGCGCACGAAGCTACTACCGCGCGAGATAGCGGTGCGCGGCATGGTGAGGGACCATGGCGAGGAGTCCGTTTCTATCTGATCGTCACGCTATTACTCCTGCACTGCTAGATTTCGCACTAGCCGCACTGCCGCATTAACGGTGTGCGCCACGTTGTACTCGGTTCAGGCAACCTCTACGGTGCCTTTTACGACCGCGTCGCCAAAGTGCAGACCGAGGAAAAAATGGCGGCAGAGTCGATCGTTCGTACGCTGATCCGCTTACAATTAGCTAATCGTCTCTATCGTGCCGAAAGAACGCAATTAGCGCCACTTTACATTCAGTGGACCGTAAGCGTCGATGCCAGAAAAGCGAGTGATTGATCTCGCCAGAAGCGTGGCGGGGGAATTGGAGATAAGCAAATCCGCGCTGAGATAAGCGGCAATAATAATAAAGCCGGATACCATTAGGTAGGCTAGATCGTAGACGACTATGCCCGTCGAGAGGGAGGTCTTGCAGGCCTGCTCTGCAAAGCGAGTCTGCCTTTACGAGCGGACGTAGCGTACGTTGCAGAGGGGATAAATCTCTTCTGGAACGACGATAGCAAAGCGTGCGTGCACGCAACGAGAGACGCGAACGCGATTCCGTGAATTCCACCAACGTATCGGGTGACTCAAAGTAACGAGGTCCTTCCTTCCCCCGCGGCCCCGGAGGCGTCACGAAATCGTCTGTGGTACGTGGACACGGTGCACCAGGCGGCGGCGAGCATTATAATGGACGAAAGTGAGGAGAAAGGACGCCCCCTCGCGCGGGGTCAGCTGGAAAGCATTATAAATCAAGCTGTCTCGTCGTGGCCGCCTTCGGTAAAACTGTCCCAGGCCACCACTGCATCGAGAATCGGAGTTCAACGACGTTGACGAGGCGCAAAGAGCCCGCTATTCAGCCAACGCCGCACTTTACTCATCAAAATCATCGATGAACACGAGAGGAAGATCTTGGCGGAAATAGTCGGGAGACGGAGTAATTGAGTTTATTACGCGCCGCCCACGTCCACTCGTGGCGAACAGTGACTGTTAACCGCGCAGCAGGTCACGCCTACTATTATCGGCAAAGAACTTTACGGAATGTCACGAAGGCGGAATTATCATTTCCCGAATGAGTTTGGTGCGGGATAGGTATAGGTGTATACGATTATCAAACCATCTAGGCCATTCTAGGGGGAGGACTGTGGGTCTTCTCAACACCTAACGTACTTATCGAGCCTTGAATTAACGTTAATTGTATCGGCAGAATGTGGGCCAGGTAGGATCGATGACGTGTATTACGCGCATCGAGAAGTCGAGTTGATGAAAGTCGGAGGTCGGAGGCAATCGGAGGCGACGTGAGCTTCGTTAAATCTCTTCATTCGATTGGAAATTTGCTACGATCTCTCCGTACGATCGTGGGAAGAATTCCGTTGCTTGCCTATTCAGCATTACTCATTTGAAGGGAGGACTCCGATATTCGTGTCACTTTCTCCGCGGGTACGCTGCAAGAATCGTCGCGTGGCAAAAAATAATAACGAGATGAAGCAGAACTTCCTACCCAGCGAACTGGTAATCAATAAAAACGATTCATCGAACAATAATGAAGACATTCGACGTTTGTACAGGACCTATAGCTTTCGTGAAAAAATATTGAATTCACTCTCGAGGTGACTGACCTTAAACCATGGAAGAACAAGAGCTGCCTGCTCGTCGCGCGTCGTCTAGGTGAACATAGCAAAGATTCAGCAAAGGGCGACACTATTTCGCGATTAATGAAGGGTTCCCACGATTGTCGAGACTATTAATGACCCACTACTTAAGGCCGACAATAATGTGTTTATAGCGGCGATTTACGATCGTCGGCGGTGATCGGTCGCGTCTCTGGCACTCGATATTTTCCTCATTGAATATCATACTTAGCGACGCTTCGTGGCGATTTACGACATCGCTTCTTCCTCCCCTTCGTCGTCCTCGTGCATATACATACCGGCTGTAAGGGCGAGCAAAGGTGGACGTTGATTCAGCGTGCACGAAGGAGAGACGCGTGAACACATGCGCGATGATTAACGGGAGGGTCGGTGTAATTGGTCACCGAGAATGGATTGCCTCCTTCCTTCTCGGCACCAAGTCTAGAGTCGATCGGGTACAAGCGCGTATGGCGCAGAGCAAGAATCTCATCGACGTACAATCGACTCCCGACTCCCGCTAAATGAGATCGAGTTTCGTCCTTCGTCCCGAGCCTCCTCCTGCGGTCGTTCGTTGAACCTGATGTCGCGACACCTATTCGACCGCGAATCGTCCTTTCAGCGAGTTTCATTACGTCTGAAAAATGGACTTAAACTGCCAACAACCGGAATCCGGTCGAGCCTCCATCGCGTCAGCCGTGCAGGAGAGGAGGGTGTTACGCTTCGACAGTCGCGTCATTTCGCAGAGAGAAGAACTTTTAGCGTGATCGAGCAAGGAAAAGATCCGGTCGGTGGTGGAACGACACGAAACCTTTCCTTCTCTTGCTCCGCCGAGAGAGAGAGAGAGAGAGAGAGAGAGAGAGAGAGCAAGAAGGGGCGGGTGAGAGAGAGAAGAGGGCATCGCCCTGACCGTGACCTAGCCACCGCTCCTCAGGCAAACACACGCACGTAAACGCACACACAGTAACGCGCGCGGACACACTCCAATGTCCAGAAGAGAAGACTCACGACGATATGGATGCATGCGTCTTCAGGACTTTCCACGTTCTTCCGGCTACTATCTTGCAGTTTAGGTGCTTTAACGTAATGGAAAATAGTAAATCGGTCGAATATGTGAGCATTTAGATGAAATATTCACGATGATCCAGTGACAATGGCAAGACGACCACTTCCCTGTCATAACTTCCCTTCGGGTCTTTGTGACGTTTCACGCAAACTGGCATTCCGCACCCTCCTTAAAGTTTCAAGCTATATCCCATGAAAATCGTAAATACCTATCGACCGATCACTGGAGACGGATGGATCGCGATTAGAGAACGCCAAACCTTCCACGCTCGTGCATACACGATTGAGGAATTTAATCGACATAAATCTGGAGAGCCAATCAAATTGATTCGGCATTTTTCTCTCTCTCTCTCCCTCTCTCTGTCGGCCTATCTCCCTCCGGTTTAACAGGAATCGTTGCATGGCGCGCATGCGGCGAGAGCCGGAGCACGAAGAGACGAACCCGCGGTGGAGGAAGATCATCAGCGCCGGGTGTGTAAGTCGAGGATGAATCGTTTCATTAATTTGCCGAACCATTAGTTTCATACCGTTTCTAGACGTAGTACGCGGCCACCAGGATCCTCCCGGCTGCTAGAGAACAAGGGATAAAGAGAGAGAAATAGGGAGAGAAGGATAAACACGAAGGAAGCACGTGTACATGCGCTTGCGTACATATATATATATGCATATAAGTACGTGCACGTAACTCATGTAATTTACACCCAGCGAGCACGGAGGCGAGCAAGGAGCCGAGAGTAGAAGCGAACGCAATAGAAGCCGCGATGCGAGTAAGAAAGTACTCGTCGTAATAAACGCACGCTACGAATCGACGTCGCAACTATTAATATCTCCACGATATATTGCCTATTACGAGCGTATCGAGAGTACACATCGCTTTTGCTTACTATAGCTCCCCGTTTTCTCTCTCTCTCTCTCTCTCTCTCTCTCTCTCTATCCCCTACACCATTTTGGTTAAATTCCGTATTAGCTGCGATTTACGCGTGACGCATCGGACACTGAAAACATGGCGTTATAACGTACTCGCCTCTCGCAAAATCGTTACGGAAGCGAAAAGCTCCGACCTTCGACAGCGATTTACGGCGGGCCCGGCCGGGTGCAGGCTGCTCGCGATATTTCCAACGATCGAGCCTATCAGTCGGTCGCGACCACTACTCTCTGAAATTGAATTCGACTACGAACGGCTCGAGGCCACTTATGTTCGTCGGAGTGCTCGATGACCGTAAAACACCCTGACATAGTTTAATAAAAGGCCCGAGCATGAGCCCCTGAGCCTCGGCTATGGCATAAAGTCCATCGTTTTATGTTTCATAAAACGTTACGACACCTCCTCGCAGGGATCGTAGCGTCGCGTCGCCTGGCGTCGCGTCGTCGACGTCGTACTCGTCGTCGTACTCGATAGGAAATCAAAATAAAGAAACGCACTGCTACGGATACAGCGCCGGCGTCCCTCTTTTTCTCACGGCAACGTATTTAGACGCAAAAATCTTACCAGCCATCGTATCAATATTTCTTCGCACGACCATCTAATATGGGTCGCGTCAAATAAAAATATCCAGCCAGACGAAACAATTTTCGGTCCCGCTCGACATCAAGGTCATCTCTCTGCGAATTCTTTTCCCGCGAACCCCGTCGATTTCTCTTTAAACAGCTTAATCGGATGTGCGGCGTGTCCATTTCGATGTGGGCCATCGCGATCGTCATCGCGAACGCGAACATCCTTTGGAGCGTCGTCTGCTTCGAAAATGTGGATTTCTGCGATGCAATTTTCATATTTCTTTTTTCTGCTCGAGGCTTCTCCGGTTCAAATTGCAAAGAACCGTTTACTTCAGCCTTCAGCGTTCGCTGGCAAATAAATGCCTCTTTTTAACCTTTTTTTTTTTTATTAATGTATGTTCGCGCATAACTCGCGTCGATGTCTAATTATACTTGGCGCGAAAGACAATCGATATGAATCGAGCAAAGTCGCATCTGAATGTCGGCGTTTATCACACCAAGAACGATTCGCTCATTTTTCTCATGCAGCTGCATCTTTTCGCGGATCTTTCTCGGAGGGGTATATCTTAATGTGCCGTACGTGTACAATATGGTGATAGCAGCTGGGTACGTCGATATATCGAGGGTTCATCTTTGGGATCGGGGGTCGCGAGTCTTGGGTCGGGGGTCGTGACCCAACCGCCAGAAATTCCTTTATCATCGTCCCCACATTTTTATTACATCCTCGCCGCCAACTCTGTTACGGCCTTCAGGACGCCCCGCCCGCTCGAATGGACCTTAATTGCAACTTGCGAGTCTACGTTGGTTGGCGTCTTTCAGCACTTCGAAAACGATCGACGATTTACAAAATCTTTTTTCGTCGTAATCAACTTATTCTTTCTCGTTCCTCATACTTTTCTTCCATGTCTCCTAATCAATCTTCTAAATACACCTCTGCAGATATCAAACTCCACATAATCAGGACGAATGTATTAGCAGATTTTTCGAACCCGTAAGACCAGATACCTCTGCTAGTATGCACTTCGGAGAAGACTGATGGAGCGCGAATGCGACTCTCACGTCATTAAAGACGTACAAGAAGGAACATAGCGGCAATGATAAGTCAACCACCGTTAATGTTACGCGAGCGAACACCACATGCGAGTGCGAGGCCTAACTGTTATTTTACTCAGAGCTATACCACAAACAAATAATTCTAATCGTACAACTTCAACCCTATGTGGCGCACTTTTCTTTTCAAACTTTCAATATACATACTCATATTGGAAACTGCACAGTCAATGCAAAGATGATTGATATTACTCTGATAATGTGAATTTCGCGCGGAATCAACGATCGCAGCGAAATTGACGATGCGCGTATCCGGCACCGATCGTTTAGAAATGAAAACCAGTGGCGTTGATTACGACAGTAGACCCAACTGGTGCCAGAGGGCCAGAACTCGATTTCTTGACGTAGCGACGTGTCTTAATTTGCTCGTCCTCGTTACCGTACTTTTTATGGAGTTTCGCTTGTGCGAATAGTGGATGGCTGGAAAGGCCTTATTATCGTCGGCCCTGAGAATCGGCGCGATGACTGTTACATTTATTCATCAGAAGCGACGTAATGACGGTGTAACGATTCCACGGATTAACAGTTAAGACATAACAGTCCGAGAAAGTTACTGACGGAAACATTGTCCACATACCTTCGCGGACCACGTAATCGGAAATTTTGTGCTTTTCCAAGTCGACGCTTTCGACTCGTCCTTATCGGCGCGCTTCGATGTCTATGATCGACATCTGCTGATTGTGCCAGGCCTTTGATCTACCTCCGATCGTAGGAAAAACGGGAGAATCCCGCCACGATCGCGGACGGATTAGATCGTTGAGCGTGTAATGAAGGTTGCGTCCGCAGCAATTAGACGAACCGTACTCGCTGTGCTGGCCTCAACGTCGCGGAAACCGATCAAATTAACGGTGTGGCAGCTCACGCGAAACTACAAAGTAAGAGATACGCGTGATATGTGCCAGCCTAGACATATGGATTGTAAGTCAGCGTAATGTTCGCGTCGTTAAATGTCGTACCGTACGGTATAAAGTGAGGCTACCGCACGCAGCGCCTATGATGCGTCTCCTCGAAGTAATTGTGCTTGCGAACTTGGCCATAATTACCAGCAATGGAGTGATATGTGCGCCAACATTTCTCCATTACGATTACATACTTATTATAGGCGAATGACGCAGTAAACTGAAATATAGCGAGTTGGCGGAAATCCATGATATTAACGGTATTACGAAGCCGGAAGGATTGAACGAAAACACAAAGTACGATACACGAACAGTTAAGTGCGGAGAAGGAATTGGATCGATTCACTGAACATTGCCTTCGGTAACATTGCGAGCAAACATTTCAATGTAAGGGAAGTGGTAGAAAAGTGGCCGGAACCGATTTGACTCTCCTTAAAATATCTCGTTAAGGAGCGAATTTGGCGAGGCACTATCGTAATCGTAATATGATATGGGTTACTTATGTCGACTAATCATACGCGTATAGACATACGAATACGTTCTGCATTGACATTTTTAACGGTCAAATAGACCGTCGAAAAGTTTGATGAGAATCGAATTATACGCCAGGATTGCACGGTCTCGGCAAAGATCGTTTGGCGGCGCCCTATAATCATCGAGATCCGATGGGTCGGAATATCGCTGAAAGAACTAGACACGCGTGGTACATAACACTTTGCACGTTAGTGGCCACGCACCAGGACAAAATTAGCGTTGACCTCAATTACTAATTTCTCATGTGAACTCTATCGCCGTAAAGTCGACTTTTTACTGACAGATAAAAGTGAGATGACTCTCTTCCAAGACGCAAATATAGCATTCTCAGTCAGTGCGAGTCGAAAAGAGGGTTGGTAAGAGGAAGGGATTACCTCCGGATTGAAGCTTGAATTCGAATAAACATCGTCTTGGCGTATGATAAAACGACCTGTAACGAAGCCGAGCAGTCGTTATATATAGCATCGAATCCCGTAGACCGTGGACTTCCTACAAAGCTACATAATATCATGTCGAGAGCAGCGAACGTTTAAGCTGGCATGATAGCGGAAATCTAACGCCACATCTTTTAACACCTTGCCGACTGCTAACGAATCTGGGGAAATCGCGTTTGCGACCACAACCCATTCGTACATTTTCTGTGATCGCTGAATTCTTTTTAAATTTAAAGAGCGAAATTCTTTCATGGAAAGTCGAGTCTCATTCAGGACAACGTACGTTTCGTTCGTTTGCAATCGATGGAAAATTCTTTAATACCTCGGACAGCTCGTAATATATTTACTTTCGGTAGAAATCTTAGGCCCAAATAAAAAGTAAAACGGCGCGCAATATGTACCGTAAGCATTCATGGACAATGAAGCGCTTCCGTTGAGAGACAACGTAATCGACACCATATCGGGACAAGTAGACGATTTCACGTCGATAATTACGTGCCCCGCGAAATTTGTATGCCACGGTAGAAATTAGTGCGCATGAGCTGCGATTTTGACAGATCGAAGAAATCTCGGGGCGAATTTGACGAGAAGACGGTGAAAGTAGCAGCGCGTGTCGCATAAGTGGAGATTACGAATCGGCCGCGCCGCGCCGCGCCGCGCCGATACGATCGGAGTTGACTGGAAGCGGGATATACAGTTGCATTGACCCGACATCACCTCGACGGCGGTCGTCACGAATATGCGAAAATGTCGCAAGAATCGTATTCCCGTACGGCGTACGACCTACGAGTGTCGTAACGTCGCGCGGCCGCGTCGCGTCGCGGCACGTTGCGTGCATTCCGGCTCCGGGCTCCCCGGTCGCGGAAGAAAACGTGTTCTCGGACGAGTCACTCCTCAGGAATCCCTTGGACTCGAGCTCGACCGACCTTGGAACTCCTTGAGAGCTTCTCTGTCAATACGAGAGGTGATTGCCGCAAAAATAGCAGCTGCAGCTTTACGTTCTCGTCGCTCCTTCCATTCGGTCGATTAATCCGATTTCATTAAAATCGTGAAACGCGCAAGGAACGATGCGCATACCGCGTATCTATATCGCGATCATCGACGTCTTGCCTATCGGCTCCGCTCGATCTCTTCTTCTGCTCCTCTTCGGCATCATCAAGCGCAGGATACAGAGCGTGTCGGCATCACGGTCATCGCTGCCATCCTACGATTTCCTCTTTTCGAGCAGCCCGATCCAGCCACCCAACCTATCCACGTATTTTATTACATCAACGCCATTGCACTCGGACGCGATGCACTTTTACGCCGTATTAGTTTCTTTCGTAATTAATAATCTGACGTTAATGATCTCCGATGGATGTTAAAATAAGCACTGGTTCCAGCTGAGCGCCCACCCGACGCCGACGCCGACGCCGATGTTCCAGAGTAACTTGCCCGTCGTATCTGCTTTATAAGTAGAACCGTAAGGTCATCGCATGCGCGCATATCCGATCACAGAATGGGACAGTTCGGTGATCGAGAGTGCGCAAGAAGATCGGAGAACCTTACTTTTCTTCCTCTTTTACCACGACAAATTACCCACCTTCTTCGTCGTTCAATTGAAAATATCGGGGACATGAGAAGTAGAGCGAAACGCGAACTTGCGTACCTCAACCTGAGTATGTATCGGATAAAAGCAATGAGTTGATGATAATATGAAAAGTAAGGCTGCGGGAAAAGGCTTTTGTAAAAGAGTCTTCCGGCCTTGACTTATCACCGTGCCACTTTCGGCTCATTGAAACGTAACGATGCATAGGCGTTCCTGTCGCAAACGTCATTTCAAACAGTGATTTACATTGAAATTGATACCAAACCGGAGAGAAAGATCCATTTCCAGGCGTGTCGCCCTGGCACTTGAGTGTGAAAGACGAGAGACGAGAGACGAACGATGAACGGCATGCGGGACGACGTGCTATCAAGAAGAACGTGTTCGCGGCCCATGCTCGACAGCTCGAGCGTCAAACGCCCCGCGACAAGTCTCAACGTCGATATTATCGCGAAACCTATGGACCCTCTGTGCACGATCTGGATACGGATCGTCAAAAAATGCCAGATGTCTCGAGAATGAAAGGGTGAACACTTGGTTGATGCCGGGAGAAGCCTTCGGTCGAGCAGAAATAGAACGTATGCGGCGGATGTAGAGCGCAAGCATAAACTGGTTGCAATAATATTTGTCCCCGTGCGAGTCATCGTGGCGTCAAGATTTTTACCGCGCCTACGAAATGACGAGGGGTAATTCGGCTAATACAATTAGAACAATCTTAGCAGGTTATAACTTGAGCCCGCTTACCACCCTCCTGGGGAGCTACGTTGACCGTTGCTTCAGACCGCCTTGTCGGCGAACACTCTCGAGAGTTACGAAATAATAATTATGGGCGCCCTCTTAATTGCATTGCGAGAGGAGGCCGGTACCGAGCGTCAAGCGAAATACGTCGTGAGGCCGATCGTAAATTAATCAGCTCGTTAGCGGAGGCGTTCTTTCTGTCCTCTATACCGGTTAACATCGATATAAAACGATACAAACGATCGACCGCGTGCCGCCTGCGATATTCTCTCGATACCGTGCCGACTACCGTCTTTAATAATATCGTTTTATAGCCGGGGGCCATACGCGGATGAGCGTGCCGATGAAAAGAGATAGAGGAAGAGCGACGAAGACGTGTACGATCGGTCGCGTTGCGGACCAGTTTCAGAACACTTTTATCTTCTGACCCTGTCGGTGGCCCTTCTCGCCGTCATTCTCTCTCTTTCTCTGTCTCTCTCTCTCTCTCTCTCTCTCTCTCTCTCTCTCTCTCTCTCTCTCTATCCGCCGCATTACTTATGAAAGCTCTCTGTTTGCTTTTACAGGGACGAGGTGTAGGATGGGCCCGACAGTGCGAAGAGCCGTGCTACACTGAAGAGGAGGAGTACCACGAAGGAGTGAGGGAGAGAGGGAGAGGAAAGGAGAAGAGAAGACAAGATGCCCGCCTCGCAGACTGCCGCCACGGAGCGGCGAAACGAAAGAATGGTCAGTACGATATAAATATGTGTACATAAATGTGTGACGCCTAACTGTTATCCGCTTAAGGTAGTAATTAGCGTGTCAAGACCGATTCGTATTGAGAAGCGGCCCAATCGGCCCAAGCAGCAGGTCGCTGGCCCGTTCACGAACCGGTCAATTGAATTTCCACTGCTCATAGTCTACCTACAGTGATTCGCTACGCTGCTCACGCTGTGAAACGCGAGCTTACCGTGAGAAGCGTGATTCCGCTTCCGGCTCATCGGAACCTTACCGCAATACTCCGTTTCTCTTTGTCCATCGGTCTTTTCCCTTGTCAATGAGCTCAAAAGCAAGCGTCAAAGTCTAGACGCTGTCTCGCAAATCATCAAAGCAATAACCGGAAATTTCAGTAAAAACAACATACGTTACGGACTAGCAAGAAAAGATAAATGGTTCTAGAGAATGTTACTTACGATGAGTTCTGCGTTTCATTCAAGATTACCCACGAACCACCAAAATTAAAGACAACCTTGAAAACGCCTCCTAAGCAAGCGACCAACCCTCTTCAGTTTGTCAAAGTCGGACCATGCTCCCTATACCGTACTGCACAGGAACAGCTGCAAAAAGTACAGGAGGTGAAAAAGATCAAACAGGAAGTTCGTGATGATCCTGAGGACTGGCAGTCGGTAAGTGATTGAGATACAATGGCGATCATAAAAGTGGCCAGAAGAGAAAATGAATTTCCGCGTTCGGATGTGTTCAATTTATCTCCCGTAACCTAACCAAAGATTCTCGGTGAGATTTGCAAACATTAGATAAACATTGCTGCCTGGCACTTAATAATGCCTCAAACATCGCTAGAGAATTTTCGATACTTATTACGACGAGTGCTCGTTCGGTTCGCCCGCAGCAGGAAAGGAAACGGTTGATGCGTGAAGCAGCTAAATTGCCGCTCGCTTTCTCCTGGCAATACGAAAATTCATCGGCTATCTTTGCGGCCTTCCATCGAAAGTTTTCATTTCGACGGCAATTGTCCACTGACCGCGTGTAGCTTTTCTCACTAGCTTGTCGAATGGTCCATCGGCACACGCAAACGCGTCCGCTTTCTATCGTCGTAAGACAGTTACAATCTAGTACTAATCAACCGCAGAATTTGGATAACTGGAAGAGCAGCCGGAGGAAGCGGCAGGAGCATATAATAGAGCGGGTCGTAGAAGTGAAGAAGCTGGAATTGGAGGAACACGATCGACAAAGACGTCGAAGCAAAACTTTCTCGGAGATGATGGAAGAACGGGGTAATCGAGGACGAAAGCTAAGCATTAATTTGGCTATGTATCACGAGGAGGATGCGAACGATCTGAGCGACCTGGGAATCGGCACCAGTAGCGGGAAGAGCTCAGTCAGCGGGGACACTCACGACGACGCACACAGCGTTCTGGTAAATATGAAGCGAGGAGTTCATTGATCAATGCGGTAGCATGTACATGTATATCCAGCTGCAAAGTAATAAGACCAATTATTTATTTCCTATGTTCTCAGAGCGATAGGGACAGCGAAGTAGAGAAGAACCACTCTGACGTGGACAACGTGGCAGGCGAGACTGTCAACAGCGACGTGACAACGCCATTGCCAGCCATTGTGGCTTCGGCAACGACAACAAGTACCTCAACGCCAGAAGCGATGACGACGGCGATAACGACGACGACGACGACGTCGACGACAACAGCGATGACGACGACGACGAAAAAACCATATGGCAACGGTTTCCATGGCATTAACAATCACAATCAGGAATATGATTCAGCGACCACCGCGACGACGAGTTCTCCGGAACCGGAAGAGTACACGTACGAGGGGGCAATACGTGGCTACGTCTCAAGAGTGTCGCAGAACATACCCAGAAGATCTCTCGCAAGCTTGGACGTGAAAGTGGAGAGTGCAAAGACCACGCTGAACGATTCGAAAACGAACGTCAGCGAAGAGAACAAACCTAGCACTCCGGTGGTAAAGGTCGACATATTGAAAAGGCGAGAAATATTTGAGAAGGCATCTCAAAAGAACGGCGATGGAAAACAGATGAATGCCAACAACAGGCTCTCCGGTGACTTCACGGGCACGAAGTCGATCAAGGAGAGACTTTCAAATTTAGAGAAGCAGAAGAGCCACGAGACGAGTGTCGAAAGTTGCGACAAGAGCGTAAAAGCGATGAACAGACTGTCCGGTGATATGAGCTCGATCCGGGAAAGGCTCTCTCATCTTGAAAAACAGACTACCGAACGAGAGAGTAAGAACTCAGTGGCGGCCCTTCACAAACACAGCGCCGAAGAACTCGAGACTGTGAGACCTCTCAGAGATAGACTGTCAACGTTGGAGAAGTACAGCAGCAGTGACGAATCTTCCGCACCGGTTACGACGCTCGAATCGCGTCACAACGGCGAACTTTCCGCGAGGACGATCAAGGACCGTCTTCACGCTTTAGATACGGCCAGGACGAAGGAGTCGACGGAAAAGAGGTTAGCGCGCAGGTTTCATCATTCGTTCAATTAGTAGTCGTCGTACACGTATTAATGTCGCCTATCTAATTGCCAGCAGGTCCTCGGCCGGCAAACACACCTTATGCTTCAGGGACCAGGAGAACAGAATTGATACCTCGACGCCGAGTGAAAGAAGCTCTTCGCCAGACTCAGAATATCGCGTACCTAGAACGGCCTTCCACAGAAGCCTCGACTCTTTAGATGCCGATGCGTCGAGCGGACCAGACACCTTTGAGCGCGTCCAAAGCCTTGAGGAGCTGGATTACGGGCGACGGTACCCAGCATCATCCTCGTCGGCCGAACTTCTCAACGACACAGATCGCGAGGATTCGGGCATTCACACCGCTGACGTGAGCTGTTCGGTCAGTCAGGCCGATGAACCGGTTGACGAAGATATCGTGCACACCAATAATACTACCCTCGTCGAGAGGCAAGAAGTGATCGAAGAGAAGCCTGAAGATCAGCGAGTTCTCCAGATACCGGTTCAAGAGAATCGAACGAACCAGCCAAACGGCCTAGTGGCCGCAAACGAATCGACGACGACGACGACGACATTCGCCAGTCAACATCAAGCGGTAGTAGTAAAGAAGGTAAGAGAAATTGGTATGATTTTAGACTGGGGTTCGTGGTGAGGGTGTAGGAGTACTTTCTAGGAAATCAGTGACGGACCTAATTCGTGCACGTCGCCCTTAAACGTTTAAGCGCAGATAGTTGCGTCGATATGACTTCTGTAGAGCTGATCAATCCGTATAATCGTCTGGTTAACCCCCCTCTGGTTGCGGGCCGGCCGTCGGTACAACTATCGGATAACCCTCTCTCTCTGTTTCTCTTTGATTCTCTAGGATACTGCTGAAACTTCTTCTGGGGAACTGTCGACTAATAAAGCGCACCTGCAGACTCGCGTAGAAGTCGCGACTAACTCTAACACTGGCACACCTCGTACCACGCTCCCCGCGACGAACCGCCCGATCGCGCAGCAAACTCCTAAGGTTCCTCCACGGAGAACACCTCCGGAAACCCTTCCGAAACCAAAGTCATCTACCTCGAAACTTCCGATCGATCCTAAGCAGGAGTCGAAAGATTTCAGCCCCGCGTGTATTATAACCGACGAAGAAAAGGGCAAAAGCGGGAAGGACCTTCCCTCGAAAGAGGAAGCGTTGGAACGTCCTCCTCTTTCGCCTTCCGTCAGATCGGCGACTCTACCGAAATCTCTCCCGATCGGCACCACTAGCATGGCGTCTCCTCGATCCGCGTCCAAGATCCCAACAGCGATTCCGCGGAAAAGCTCCCTCGGCTCACCGACTTCGCCCACGTCAAGCAAGAATGCTAGCTTGAAGACGCGGCCATCGGGCGGCAAGTCTCCTACCAGTCAATCCCCGCAGACATCGAAGGCGTCGGAAATTCCGATTCCAGTTGCAATCGGCTCAGCTAGCACGCATCGTCCCGCTATCCCATCTTGCAGTATCACCTCCTACGCGGCAGCCTCTATTAACTCGGACGAGTCGATGGGCCAAGCTTCCTCAAAATTATCCTCACCCGGGACCCCCGGGTCCAGCAGCGTCGAGCAGCGAGAGGCCGAGGATTTACCGGTTGAACGGCGCCGGACGGTGGTGGAAGTGTGCGAGAAAGTAGTGGTACCTCAGGGCAAGGCACCTGCAACGCCTCCCGTCACGCCATTCATCACGGTCGAACGGGTCAATGAGAAGCAGATCACCGCCGAGGTTAGGAACGATCAGCAACGTAGCAACGCTTTGAGAAACTCCTAAAATCATTCGGTCTCGTCCCCTATACCTCAACTTTTCTTCTCTTCGTCTACTTGCTATCTTCCCCGCCTCCGCAGTTTCTTGTCCTGACAACACCGACTCCCAACAAAATCGCGCTACATCTTGTACATAAACTAGGCTGAAAGGGCGCGTGGATGACAGGAGGGGACAAACGGTGCACGGAACTGGTCCGAAGATTCATTTCGGAGCCACTTTCAACTCGTTTCTGCCACCTACGCGTCTCTCACGATCTAACCTGGGCCGGTCTTCGCCTCTTCGCTTCCTAAAACGTATTTATTAACCCGTCATTTACGCACAAAGTTCGCGAGAAGCGGGGGGAGCGCGAAACCCTAGCTAACGAATGTAAATAAGCGATGCAAACGCAAAAGGTATATAATAATCCCCGGTTTCCGCGTAGAGCTAGTTCACGTAGCCTAACGTAACGATTAAAAGTGAGAAAGTAGCGGTAGCTCACGATCGGTAATGAGCTAGTAATTTAACAGTAGTATAATAATGGTAATGGTAATGGTAATGGTAATAATAATAATAATAATAATAATAATAATAATAATAATAAATACGACGACCCGTGAGGTCCACAAAATGTGAACCCCTTTTTCGGCCTAAGCAAGAGGTGCCTAATCTATACGGTAAAGTACTTGATAGCTGCCTGAAATAGCAAACGTATGCAATTGTGATAAAAATTCATCGCTCCTCGTTACGTCGGAAAGTAATGCTCACAAACGACGATTCGTCTTCTTCAGTCAGATCGCTCGTACGCGCGAGCCAACGTCTACATGTATGTTCGTGAGAGCCTTAATTAACACTGAAAGGGTGCTTTGCCGGAGCATGCAATCATCCCCACTGACTTATAATCGGGGAAGCGAGGCATCGATTGTAATCGTTATCCGTGTACTCGAATGTAAGACTTTTACTTTAGATTAACTTGTAAACGGTTGTAATACTGACTTTAACACGACTTGTCGACACTTGGCACGCAGTAGTGGGTAATGTTCATTGTACGATTGTAGTATTTGGGCAAGAGTATATATAATAATAATGATGATGATGAAATATAAAATTCATTGGGCAGTGAAAAACGTTGTTTCGTGTTCGTACTTTTATTGTCACCAGTTTGTAAAATTAGTTGCATTCGTTCTGTGCAAATGCGAATCGGTGCCAGAATGAGATCTTTGTACGATTCTCGGTAACGTTTGATATTGGGTCGTTAGGATTCGCCTTTGCGCAACGGAATCTTAATGTGACGATCAAGTCTAACGATGTATCGCATGCTGTGTATCGGTGGTGGTGGTGGTGGTCGTCGTCGTCGTATTTATTTGTCGTATTGTCAAACGATCCAATGCATTTGGTAATGCGCAACAAAGTGCCTTATCATATTCATGACACGCACGTCATCGACAAGCGGGTTGCGTGGTTGGCTTGTGAGGTCGAAGCGACGATAGTGCGTTCAAAGTGTCGTCCCCGTGACACGAGGGTCAAGGGTTCACCGGAATGCCGTCCAATTATTCTTAATAATCTATTCGCTGACCGACCTGCTGCGACAGAGGCAACCACACAGCTATTTGCACTATCCCCTCTAAACCGCTGACAATGAGAATTTCGTCGCCGCGAGAACGACAAGAGCTGTAACAATCGTCTGGTTGTACCTCGAGGATCTCTCGCTCTTTGTCTTTTTCTCTCCACGGTTTTCTCTCCTACTAGAATCGCTCAACTCAACTTCCGTATCACATCGTGTAATCTCATCGTGCTGTTCTAGATCTAAGCCTGGGTACTTTGAAGAGGTAAGGCGGTTGTTGTCTAACTGCTTGACTTAGCGATGCTCCTAGCCGTCTCTCACAATTATCATTTTCTTTCACGTTCAATTTAGTCCGCTTTTCCGTAACTTTCGTTCAAATTAAACAACGTGCATGTTTCCCGCTCGTTTACTTATTTTGGATCCAATCGGCCACGATAAGAGCTTCTGTGCACTGAGCTTTGTACCCGACGCTACTACCTAGCTATCTCGGACGACATTACGTGACCGAGAAAAATTCATCTCAATTCGCTGACTGAACGCGACAACTTCTCTATCTGAATGTCTATCACATCACGGACTGAAATAGTCGACTTTTATGGCGTCTGTTTAGACGCTCGCTATTCCTCGGCCCAAGGGAAGAATGCCGGAACCGCTGAATATTTCACGCGCTCTCTCGCGTGACAGCGCGTGCAAAATTAGACAAGTTCATGGAATCCATTTGAACAAACTTCCCCGATCGAGACTCACCAACGTCAAATATTGGAATTTACTGAGATAACGTCTAGATATCTCTTATCGCAATCGCCGAAAGACCTTATCATCGCATGCTCATGCTTTGTCAGTCAGCGTCAAAGCTAACACCTAACGGCATGTGACATCATCGTCACTACAGAAACTCTGTAGCGTATTGCATGTGAAGAAAGTGCCATTTCTTGATAATTCGTGCACGTACCCCTCTTTTCTTGAGCATGAGTTACGAGGTAACGGGTAATAACGGTTAAATGTCCTTCATAAAGCTACCAGTGTAACCAGCGCAATGAAATGCTTTGTGTGTTCTTTCTTTCACGTTCTCGTTCATGGTGCATGATTCGAACTAAACATTATTTTTCCTTCAAACGTCAACTTTTCCTTGTGCAGTCTTAACACGTCAGGTGTACTTGTGTTCGTAGAATCTTTGTCAAACAACCAACGATTTTTGCAACGATCAGTAAAGAAGCGTGGTTGCGGCGTACAGTCGCTAAAACCTGTTAAGATCGCGACGCGCGCTCTTGAGAATAAGAAAAAGTGCGGACAACCGGAACGAATCCGCAGAATGCAAAATAACCTTTCATCCGAAACCGACTCGCTGACTTCTTGGACTTGCCCCCATCGAATCAGTGTTTCTCAAGCTTTCGCTCGGAAAAAGTAAATAATAATCACGGCAACGCGCTTTGACCAGGAGTACACGCGACACAATATAATAATTAGGTTTCTCCACAAGCGTTCTTCGTAATTCAGACACGCGACATTATTCCCGCAAACGTTCTCTCTTCTCTGCAGCTGCAGTCAATGGGAGTCAGTCACTTTCTCATTTTTTCCTTCACACAGCGATTATGACAGAATCCATATAAACGCTTGTCGGCGTCGGGTATCAGTTTTTCGATATCGGAGCAGCGAATCTCCTTCACTGAAAGAGTCACGCGGAAAATTGAATAGAAAGTTACGTCAACGCATTGACGGGAGTATTCGTTCACATTCCGGCGTGCCTGCCTTCCCTTCGTATAATCAGCAATTGCGTACGTACGCGTAGCACCGTTATTTCGATAGAGTAGTACTGATTGCTCGGCGCAACAAAGCATCGTTCACTGTACGTGGGAAGAATGAGATATGTATTACGCATCGCCCTCCGGTGAAATCGTCAAAATTGCTGGCGCACGGCCAAAAATATGATGGAAATTGATTGAAAAATGCACACCTTGCCGGAACATAGGTGAACGAGATAACGTCACTCTATAAATATCAATGCGATGTCTTAACTACTCAAGCATTCGACAAATCCTGTCCCTCGCAATAAAATGATAATGACAAAAAATGTCTCGATTTGTTCCCGAGTCCACGCGAGCTACGTTATTTGAGAAACGCTGCCCTAGGCACCCGCGGCTCAGTGTCGATTTGCATAGAATGTGGCGTTGCAAAATTCGTGCCCGACCCACGGATGAGCCCATGGCGCGACTGTTTATCGTGTGCATGGACATTGCACACGCGTAGAGAGGCTCGTCCACGCGTTCAACAACGTGGCTACATTGTGCTTCGCCGTTTCCTTAGGAAACGATCGTTATCGAGAAAGCCGACGAGAAGGTGGAGGAGGAGGAGGAGGAGGAGGAGCAGGAGGAGGAGGAAGAAGAGGAGGAGGAGGAGGAAGAGGAGGTAGTACCGATTTGCCAGACGAGCCCCCAGCCAGTCGGCCAGGAGGAGCACGAAACGGCAGAGACGCCGTCGATCGGCACGTCGAAGGTCGAGTCAGTTTCCACGAGGAAGCCGATCTCAGCGGACATGACGACGACAACAACGATGACGAAGACACCGGCTTTTGGTGCCACGGACGCAGCGATTCCAGTGATCGCCACTTCGATAACCTCGTCGGAGAGGCCCACGACCCTGACCTTCGCCAAACCGGAAACCAGCGGAGCCACTCGTGTGGACTTCCATAGCCCACCTACACCGATCTCCAAGCAGGTTTGTCAAATATTCCGTTCGTTAATCTCATCTATTCCCTCCTCCCTGCTTACTGCACCCTACGTTTTTCATCTTTTCTCCCAACAGATTCAGCCACTGAATCTGACGGGCGGCGAGGAGATCGTCACCAGTTTAGCCTTTCCTCTTGGACCGCCAACAAGCGTCGAACCACCCAAGCAGAAGCCTCCCCCACCCCCCATCGATCTGAGCGATGAAGAGAATCATCCCGTGGAACCGCTCAAGAGACTCAATTCCACACGCAGAATAAAAAAGGAAATTCGCACGAGGCGCTCGGATTTTCTGGGCATAGAGGGGGTAAGGTTGCGTTTCATTTCTTTTTCTCTTAATACATTTCCTTGCCCGAACGAAGTTGCATAGCGATAAGATAACGATGATTCAGAGTGATAAGAGCCATGTTTGTAAACCTGCTGAAGTCCGATCTAGATCGCGCACACATGAATGTCTTATCAATTTGTCTGCAATAGCGTTCTTTTCGCGTCACACAACCCCTTTAATACTTTCACTTGTATTACCGGCTCTGTGGTAGTCTCTCCGATTGTTGGCACATCCTTCTCGCGGAACTAGCATTACGAAAGATCGCATCGTCGACGTAACGCCGTTTAGTGCTTGTAATTGGAGCAGGCGAATGATATTACGTAATTCGTCTGTAAGTCTGTAAGTCTGTACGTACAATGAAAACTGCAAACGTACGGTCAGTTGGTTTGACCGGCCGAAAGCTCCTTGCGCAACTTGCCACGTTTAATATAAATATGGCACGAAATAAATATTGAGTGGGAATTGCAAACGATCGACAGGTGAATGACGAGGAGTTGGAGCGTGAGCTAACGCTAACGAAGCCACCCGATATGGCGGCAATTCTGGCGGAAGAAAGGCGAATTGAGCAACTTCATCGTCGCTCCTACGACACGGACAGTAACTACGAGCAAGATTCCAGCCACGAGAGAGATTCTGGCGTGGAATTGGGCCACGTCGAGGACTGGGCAAAGCAACCTGTTAGTCCGGACATGTCTCAGCATAGTCGGCAAAGTAGTGAACCGTTCGGCACTAGTGTTACATCGTCGGAGGAGGACGAAATCACGAAGAAGGAGCGAGAAATCATCGAGGTTCTCGAGAAGGAAGAGCAATGGCGATATGGAAACAACCGCGAGCTCAACAGGTAGAATCCCGTCCTCCGATCTGCCCGAATCATCCTCTTTCTAATTCCATCCACCCATCCACCGCCATCCAGCGCCGATGGTAAAACTAATTCATTACTTATTACAGCGACCTAGGCGAAAAGTTGGCACATAAGTTGCGTGAGCTCGAAGAAGAGAAGATGCAACTGGAACGGGAACGGGCCCAGGAAGTTGCTCTTCGCCGCCAGGAGGAAACACTCCGAAAGAACGAGGATAACACGCGTAAGCAGCAAGAGGAAAAGCTGCGGAAGCAACAGGAAGAGATGATGAGGCAGCAGGAGGCCGCGAGAGCCACGGCGGAGGCGAAGCGTGCTGAAGAGAAGAGGCAAGAGGAGGAGCTGAGAATTCAAGCAGAACAACTAAGAATTCAGGAAGAGATCGAGGAAAAAGAGAGGAGAGCCGCTGTCGATGCAAGACGTAAGGAGGAAATCAGAATTCGAACGATGGAGAATCAGATTCGCGAACAGGAGGTGTGTTGCCTCGTTCATCCCTTTTAAGATGAAGCGTAGTGATCTCTCTTGGAAATGTACAAGCTCTGGTACTGTCACAGACTATTCCATATTCTTATTCCGATCTTTCAATTGCACCGTATTTCCGAACTTTCGTAGACAGTACATACACACTTTTCTCGAGAAGAAATTTCAATAGGAAACGCGTCGTTCCAGTCTCGTGTTACAATTGATGTAAAGTACCTCGCACCTCTCTAAGGGAGTATCATTAACTCGCAAGGGGACCTAGTAGCCAAGTATTCGAATCCGATCTCATTCTCCTTCTCTCCACGTTCTTCGCCACTAAAATCTACGAGACTTAGAAGTGGCTAGGGCTTGATCGACTTGCCCTTTTGAAAAATCAAACGAGTCCCAAGACTCGAAACGGATCCGGATGCTTGCTTAGCTTCCCCTGTCCGTCGCACGTTGTATCGCGTTGTACGTACTGATAGGAGAATCGTTACTACTTATTCGCAGAACAAGGCAATGGTTGGTGCTGGGTTGAACAGCCAGGAAGATGAATTTGCTTCCGGGGTAAGGGAACAATATTACAGTGATATTTATCATGCCACCCACATACACACACATGCACATCGCTTCCTTCTAACTGAAGTAACTATTTCTCGAAAAATGTCTTACCGGGTGTTGTGGATAAAGCAGCAATCACCGCGCCCCGCTTATCTCCGTCCCTTGCTGTCGTACTTCCAAATCCGTATCCCATTAACGAGTGGGGAATAACCTTTCGTTTGTACAAACTATTATTCGTCGTGCCCATTCAGGAAGTGTTACGAGTAGAGAGGGAACTTCTGCAGCTCGAACAGGAGGAGCTGAAGCGTCAGCGCAGTAACCTAGCCTACCGCGAACAGAAGCAGCTGCAATTGGCTGAGCAGTTACAGGAACAGTGGAAGTCCTTGCAAGATCAGACGCCGATCAACTACAGGTCGTCAATGCCAAACCTTCAGCTTCAAGATGCGCAAAGAAGACGACCACCACCCCCACCTATTCCACCTGCCAAACCGATGCGTCTCCTCGAACAGAGACAGAGAGACGTTACGATCAGGTAACATTACGTCTCTACCGACGGGATATTTCAATTTCACGTGCAAATGAATGGTTTGAGAGTATGTAACCTTTAACTATTGTTTGTCGCCGTTACGTCGCCGTTGCGTCGTGTCCTAATCGAGCGGTAACAGGAAATGTCGCCTCCCCCGCCATGCACTCGTTTCATTTCCTGCTCGACGGTTCCGCCTCGCGATCCTATTTATACGATTCTCATTCCGAACAGGAACAGCAGAATTCCCTCTGCGGATTCCATTCCGCAGCAGGTCGATGCTGCTTCCCTCCGGCACAGTGCATCGGCAACAACTCTGTCAAGCCATGCCGGCCAGCAAATGACCAGGCAAACCCTTCAAGCCCTCAGCGCTGTACCCAGACCGCGAATCGTTCAAGGCGATCAATGGGTTCAGAGACGGAAAAGTGACGTACCGCGAGGTGCTCACGATTTCAACTATCAGCACTGGCTGATACAGGTGAGTTCGTCTATCTATCGATCGATGGAAACAGAAAATTCTCGCTTTATCGTGGCTGAGGAAGCGTCATAATGCTGTCGCCTGATTTGCAGGAAGCGGAACAAAGAAGAATCAATGAGAAGAATCAACGTTCGCCAGCGCGAAAGCCGCAACCGCATTTAACCACCGGGACATCAGTTCCCTATGCCGCCGCCCCCACGAGGTCGGACAGTAAACCGTTACCTGACTCTGTCATTCAAACGATCACGCAGAGAGTGCAGAACAGAGTGCAGGAGAAGCCTCTCTCTTCGAGAAGAAGGTAAGAACTGTAGAACAAAGGGGCGCCGAGGTTTTGGAAGAGATCGAAGCATGACGCATATCATCCTCTCTTCCTAGAATTGAGCACAGTGTCAGTCAGGAGCAGCTTGCACCCCTGCAGCACCAAACTCAGCACCAAACTCAGCATCCAACCTTGCAGCAGCCGAAGACCACGCAACAACAACAACAACCACCCCCGACCGCAAATAATAATAACGCCGACAATCAAGAAAAGATGTTGAGCGTCAGTGGGAAGAAAAAGTGCTCGCACTGTGGCGACGAATTGGGTATGCGTCATTTCGGAAGGCCAACGATATAATAGCCAATAGCGTTAACGGAATTTTTCCAACAGTCTAATTTGCTATTCTAGGTCGAGGAGCCGCAATGATAATCGAGAGCCTTCGCCTGTTCTACCACATGGAATGTTTCAAGTGCTGCGTATGTCATGTGCGGTTGGGCGACGGACTGATGGGGACGGACGTGCGCGTTCGAAATCACAAGCTTCACTGCCATAACTGTTACTCCAGTGATGACGGTACTTACTTTTCAATCGATATTAGCTTCGACACATGACGTATGCTCTCTCCCCGTCATCATACTACCATTACTGTTCGCAGGTGTTAAGTTCAGCTGTGTGTAGAAGCATGGGCTAATGGAACTATTATGCTGACTAACTTGAATATAGCGTCTGTCGGCTATATTTTATAAGTTGTAGTTGACCATTATGCTGTCTTTTGCCCGTAATTCTCGCATACGCACGCATATATACAAAAACACGGCTGCCCCTTTGTACATACATTTTAAGGGAGGGCATAATCCAGCGGAGGAGATAGCAAGAACGACGGATAAAACTATTCTCCGTTAAGTAGGTATCTTTCGTACGTCATAAATTAAAGAGATGAAATCTGTTTTTACGTAACACCGATTTGTTTTCATTAACTAACACAGGACATACACGGAACATGTACATAGAGTGTGTATTTATGTAATTAGCCTAGTCCATAAGAAATTTACAAATACTATAAGTTCAGCTGCTGACTACGTTCGGAACGAACCAAGTGGAATGTTAGCTTAACATCGAGAAAGGTACATTGTATATTTTTGTATTATAACTGTTTGTGGTATTTATGAGAAAAACTCTGATATACTGGATAGAGAGGTAACATGAGTAGTGTCTAAAATCGAATCAAATATTGCTTCTTTTTTTTTTTAAGATTCTTCTAATCTTATCTGTTCGTTGCAAAATGTATTGATTAACGCTAAGCCCCTCGCAATGATAATTGTCTCTGAATTTGTTTTCCACTATTGCGAATACCGTACTATCGTCCCATGATTTTGATCCGATGAAAATGATTTTAAATTCAATTTTAATTGACGGAGCTCAATATAATCGCGTCAAGGATGCATAATCATTACTGTGAAATATTGTAAGATATGTGTCTCGTGTTATCACAACATGTAATTTTATATTATTCCAGAGAATAAATGTTTATTATAGTGCCTGCACAGTATCTTTACATTCGTCGACACCTTTCCTCTCCCCTTTCGAACGAAATCGATGGACCAATGTCGGCCAGAGGCAAATATATTTAGCGAAGCTTGATTTACGTACGTACCGAACCACTTAAAACGAAGGAAGATGATATCTGACGGCTGTGGACGTGTGGACCTACCCGACGCGGCACGTTATTCAACTGCGTAAAACGTTTCGCCGGTTTTTTTCATATATCGCGGTATAAATATAATCTTCTGACCAACGCGCATCGGCGTATCGGTGGAAAAGTGCATCAATCAGGGGGGTCGGTCTGCATGTTTGCCGTCTACCCTACCGGTCGGCGTGAAGAGTTACTTCTAGGCCATCTTACGTAATTGCACAGAGAGACACGCCGAGAGGGAAACAGAATAGGGACCGATGAGTGCATTCCGCCCGTCAAGTACAATGAAATTACCCGACCTGTCGAATCGCCTTGTCGGCTTCGTTAATTCGAGCACGAACCCCTCTATTAATAGATACGCACAACGCAACGCCAAGCACATGCGCGCATATCGTCAAACGATGTGGAATATATAGGTTCTGTGATTCTTGTATACATACCGGCATCTACTACCGTAATAACCTCCTCTTCCTACTCTCCCTCCTCCACTCCCTCCTGTCCACACCACTCCTCTCTCTCTCCTCCCTCTCCTCCGAACCCTGCAACTCACTCTCTTTCCCTGTGCGTTCTCTTCCTCACCGGCTTCACCGTTTTTAATTCAGTCTGCTTCGGTTTGCTGACTGCTGCTGACGCCAGCGTCTCCTAGTCAACCGAAGACTCGATCATAATATTAACCACCCGGACCTGACGAAGCAGCACTCGACTCCTTTGATCCTCCACACTCTACCCGGAAGGAAGTTCTAATACAAAGTCGTTGAAAGGAGGTATCTCAGAATTGAAACTGCATTTTAATTGTACACCAATAATGTAGTCCATCCAAGTGTCTATCTACGCCTCAGTAAAACCCACTTTGTATAACCCATTTCCCTATGAGGATCGAGAACAATACACGAAATAACTGAACTGGAACGCGCTCAATCGCACAATCCCGCCCCGTCATGAAACGGTAAAATACCTCGGAAGTATCGCTCCAATCGTTTTATCGACTCTCGATTATCCTCGTTCGTATTTTTTCCCGCCCTTAAACTTCTTTTTAAAGTGTATCGCATTCAGTCAGCCCTCTATCGCTATAGCACCAATACCTGTTGAATCTTCCCGTCAGTTTGATCGACTTGATGCGCGCATGTTAGTAAAGCGACTTGGGTGATAAATTATGAGAAATTATGAACCATGTACGTGGGCTACCACAGCGATGTATGTGCATGGAGATCGTCGTTTGGCAATATGACTTAATAGAACATGACTTCACATTACATACATCTAACCAACCTGTAATTACATCATCGGCTCTGGCTTGTAGTAAAAGCAGCGTCTATTGGCGAGCTTGATTTTTGCCAGCGCTTTTACTTCCAACGTTTTGGACCGTGACTGGTTTCTCTTTATTTGACGCGCTGTGTAGTTTATCGGCTCTGACCGATGTCGATGGTTAACGGTAGGACATATCCAGCATTATTAAGCGAGCCGCGGTATATGCAGTGGTCTGACAATCAGTCGCGCGATAAACGTGCAATACCCAGGTATATAGGTGCGCGACGCGGTCTCGTTAAATGTCCAAGAGCATATGTAGAAGCTAGTGTGAACGTTTGAATGTGTGCCGCGTGGTTTGGTGAAACGCTTTCAACAATCGCCCCCAACGCGACGCGTCTGGTGTAACCGGAATACTGCCATTTATCTAGAACCAAGGCATTGAGCCCACTAAATAGAGAGGCAGGACACTAGCAAACGTTCCCGAGACTTGCTGAAAATTGATCGCATTAAAGTGTAAAACCGACTACATCGCGTGTCGGCACTGGATCCAGGAGTTTGGAACTGGCCAAGTGTTGCAAAGGTGAACGTGATAGCGCTCTGCTCCAATTGCATTGAAGGAATTACGTTGGTACAGAATATACGTTGACGACCTTCGTTACAATTCACTACGTTTCTACGTTGGACCGTGACCAGTAATATCATAGTACTGGGAATCGGTACTGGCTCTTACGTGCGTCTCGTCTTACGCGTACAAATTGCAAGTCGTGCAGACAAGCGAGAGTATATCAACATCATATCCATTCTCTCCTCATTCTCAGCAGTTTTCCAAGTCGACCGCGCAGATAGATATTAACAGACCGAGACTACCGCTAATTCTCAACCGCATTATTTTTACCGTTGTCCCCGGACCAACAAAGATTCTTCTTCTCAACAAGCGGTACGTTGTGTCACGCAACTTACTCCGCAACATACCTCTACTTCGTTCAGCCAATCTACCGAGCAACAGCTACAGCTTACAACCAGGTATCCGCGTTTTCAAATCCCTGAGCGTACAGCTGAAGATCAATTGCCCTAAAAAAAGACACCCCTTTCTGTCGAAAGCTCGTATAAGAAACTTGGACATCGTTTTAACGAAGAATGAGCCTAAGGTGGATTCACGAGAATTTAGAGCCGCCAACGGTGGACGAGGAGTGCAGCGATATCGACGGCAGCTGCAGCGATGACAGCTACGACTCGGATTTATCCCTACGTGATCATGTAACTGACAGTGGGGCCGACGAAGATCGACGAAAGAAACGTGAAACGAGGAGGCATCCGACCACGACTGTTACCTTCAATGAAAACCAGTATGTCTTATCGATTACACATGAGAAATAAAAACGTTTCGCCAGGAAACAATGGGTCTAACTCGCGTAAAGAATAACGAAACAAGCCCGACTCGATCCATCCCTTGCGATAGGTGGAGTGAATTTTCACGCTTCACAGCTGCTCTTTACATCGTTACACATTAGAGAGAAAAAGTGTGTCGATCCAGCTTCCAGGTCAGCGAGCCCCGTGAATGAAGCATACCCCGGTCCCATCCACGAGTGTCTTCGCACTCCGTTTACTCCGAACGGATCCGCTAACAATAAAAGGCACATCGGGACACAAATGAACGCGCGCCTAGATACCACGCCTTCGTGTCCATGATAAACGATGCAACATCTGCTAGAATATTGTTAGATGTGCAAATGCCTCTTAACACTTTCGACGCAACTCTGTAGTTCAAAATTAATGATCGATGTAGTTTTATCTAGAACGTCGGTACGTATAAAATCGTGACCGCGTACTATGATTATTGATTTATCGGCCGTCAATTTATTTGAGGTCATTCCGGCAATCCTGACCTGTGTAGCCTGAATATACTCTGTTTGCAACCCATTATCAGGTGTTGGCTCAAGTTACACGTAAAATTGTGAAATTTTCTAGCTGTTCGAAAGTACTCTGTCTCATTAAGCGTAACGTTAATTTACCAGCGGCCAACGGTGTTGGTCAATCGAGAACTTAATTTCGCGATCCTCATGAAACAAGAGCGCCGATGTTAGCAGAGATCCCCTCCCTCCCTCGGCTAACCGTGCACCACTAACAACGCAGACTGCACCTACTGCCTACCTAGTGACCCTGTGACAATATAGAACAGAAAAGTTAATCGAGTCAAGTGATCAATGAATGCATATTATAGCACAGGTCGGATGGAAACTACGTTGAAAGACGAGTCTACCGCAGGCTCAAATTCACTGTGATCTTTTACCTGCGCAAAAACTAATACATACTTTTGCATCTATCTTGCAGAAAACCACGCTACGTCACGTCTAATAATTGCAAACGTCCACCGTGCGTCGCATGGGATCCACGTCTACCGGTCGAAAATCCCGTTTACAATTCAGCAGTCAAACTTTTTTGTCGAACTGGCTATCATCTTACGATCACGCGTACAGGTCAAGTACGAGGACTGAGCGGCACGAATGAGCCACATCACGGTAATTCCCAATAGACTGATTCATTGCCACAGAGACAGGGTAAAGAACTAGCGATACTTTCTTTTCCAGCGCTCCTACATATAACTCCAGTTTCATTTGGTATTATACGAATACAAAGCGTCGAAACTGGCCTATACGTGGCGTTCAATAAAAAAGGCCATTTATACGGAGAGGTAACATATTTCGACATACCACAGAGAATCCCTTACCTAGCCTGGTGTTATCCGAGATTTCTTTGACGTTCTTCACCTAGATTGTAAGAATAATGAGAAAAGTAGATTTCATTATAGACTATGTTGACAGCCAAAAATGGAGAGGGATAGCACAGAATGGGAGCAATGGAGCATTGGCTCTTACGACGCCTTCCGATCGAGAAAGTTCGCACACAACGGATGGTGGATGGGAATAAAGAAGAACGGGCGAACGAAAGCGGGTGGAAAAACGGCCTGGGGACAAAAAGCCGTACAATTCTTAGCGATAAGAGAGGACTGAATATGGATGGAATCTTATAGAACACCGGGACAACACATTTCAACGATATGAACCTTACAAATACGAGGACGAGAACTGCTGAACAGAAAATCGCTGTATTCCAATAGAATATAATGTTTATTATAACACTGTGTTACTCAACAATGGAATAGTTTGAGATTGTGCATTCTGCTTGTGCCCCTTAAACTGAAACTGTATTGCAAGTCGCAGTTTTCATTTGCAGTATATTTCATTTGCGCTATATCAATCGTCACAGATTGTGTGTGCCGGAGGCAACGTGCAACACGTCAAAACATTCTTTACCATTCGTATGTATGTTGCACTCTGCTCACGGCACACGAGTGAAAATGCCAATTTCTACCATAGTACATCATCATTGTTATAGTATATATAATATATTGTATATATAATTGTATCTTATCTCTTTTGTACACCTACATACAATGCATACACGAACGTTCAAATTTTTAAGCGAAAGCTCGAATTGGAAAAGGAAACCATATTACCTAGGTTATGTACCGCGGCAACGGCCACTTCATATCCCGCTGCTGATCTTACGCAGTAGAAGTAGATGATTCGGTCGAAACTTTTATGAACATTGTCACGTATAAAAAACGAACGCGTGATTAGTGTCGCCTTTGCAGTTTTCCTAACTAAACTAACGACCTAATTCGAATAAATATCGAAGACGAAGCGTACCGATCTCTAGCCTCGTCGACTTTATTCGTTTGTACCTACCGGCAATGGTGGGAATCTCTATTGCACTATCGATCGAGCGAATTTGCGATTACCGCAACGGAACGGTTATCGAACGATACTTAAATATACTCGCAGTACTCTAAATACGAACAACTTCTTTAAAGCTGTCAAGCGCATACGGTCATAGAAATTGTATAAATGTAAATTTCAATTCTTTGGTAATAATATTAAGAATAATAATAATAATAATAATTGTAAGCGCTACTTACTATGCATAAAGCCTCTCGGGTGACTTAAAAGCACTGTAACTGGTAATTTCAATGCACACATATTTAACTGGTAAAACTTTCAATAGAGCAGTGCCTCGATTAAATATCGCGGAAAAATAACGAAATCATCGCGTAGAGTTATTTGTTTGTTTGTTCTTTTTTTATAAGAAGTATGCACATGCTTGCAATACAAATGACACATTGAAATAACTGCAATAGATTTAAAATATTTCATATCTACATGGTTCGCATCCCTCAAATAAGGCAGCCTGGATTATGTTGCATGTACATACTTTTTATATTTGGACTAAAAATCACAATCATTTTAAGATCCCTGTTTCTTCGCAAATTTAACTAGATTAAATGAAAATGGGATGCTCACTTTTTTTTTGTGTTAGGGCTTGTTGATTGGAATACGCTCGAAGCAGACATCAAGTTTTCAATATACTGACTTAAGACCTGATTCTCGCTCCGTAATTTTAGGTTTTCTTCCTTGACACTGTCCACTCTTTGCGACAAATCTGGTAACATAGACATAACATACCTTATGCAGATTAGCAAACGTCCAGATTATATTATATTACGTTTACAAATCAAATCTTACCGTCTAAAGTATTTTGTAGCTCCAAAACCTGTGCAATTAGTCTTGCTTTCTCTTCTTGTTCATCCGGACTAATGTCGGGATCTAAGCCTAGAATAAAATATAATTCATGATTAAGTGAATATGTTATTTGCAATAATATCACATGGCAAAGAACAGTTTCAAAATACTCACTGTTAGGGCTGCAGCTACCATTGGTAAAAGTCGACGGTATAGAGTCCATGCTACGTCCTCTGCCCAATGCATCAGACAGGTGTGAAGCATTGTCCAAAATTTCCTCTTCTGGGATGATAACTATACGAAATTCAGAGATCCGTATATAACGAGTGAAATAGTTGCGTTGTTGAGCGTTTATATTTCGTATATGACAGGTACAGGTTAACGAACGTAAATTAGAGCATCATTAAACAGTCCGTGAGTCGGTCGCGACACAAGTAGGACATAATTTTTACCTTGCGGGTCGTCGTCCGCCAAAGGTATACTGTTCATGTCATCCTGAAGTTTGGCTGTCATGGATGCAGACATCTTGACGCCGACCACCCCCGGGCACAGAAGAAGCAGAGCACAGACAAAACCGCCGTATGCAGGGATTCAACGTTTCGCTTGATTTTATCGATTTGCGCGCCTAACCCAGCTGACAATTTGGCAATCCACGGGATGCTTCTATAGAAATGGGCGTAGATCTTTATTTATCAAAGTGAATCATCGAACGAGCACTAAGAGACCACTTGTCACGGAATCGTTCGTTCTACCCGTCATCGATCAGCGCACTGTATACTATACTGAGCGGCCATATGTTTTTTACTGACGTACCATAGGATGTTCCAATATATCTCAAAATGGCTGCCAACGTAACGAACGAAACATTGAGCGCTAGGGAATTTTAGAAACGGGTGGTGAGACTGAATTGTTTGAAAGTGGTTGCAATTTTGTTTGTGCCTCTCACACAGAGCTTTCATCGTACTCCTCTTGGCTTCTAATGAATTTACATCTATAAAAGGTAAATATTGAGCTCTGTACACCTAGAATTTAAGTTTCTCAGATTGTACCCATTGAAGCAGTTGCGTCACAACACAGCCTTGTTGTTCTCAACGTACAACACCGCAACCACAAAATACACGGCAGCAAATATTGCAATCTACACTGGGTCAGGAACTTTTGTTACGAGGTAATTTTATGATCATGTCTAATAGTCATTGCGAAAGAATAGATGTATTCTGAATAGGAGACAAATGCTGATGTGACATCGACGTTTACCACAAGTCTCAGAGTTAAAACGATCCGACCAATTACAAGATGTAATAGTTACGATGTCTGACTGGCGCTCTGAATCTGCGCCTGATCGTTAGGTTAGAAGAATAATTTCCATCGATCAAATGTCAGGTTTTTTCAATCGAATATTTTTCGCAGGAACGTGACGCGCGCTCGTTTTGTGAAGCAGTCGGTAAATTTGGATAAATGACAAACCGCTCGCATGGAAGTGGGTGGAGTAGAGGTACGTGCTTGTAGGCTTATCGCGGTAATTAAATGGAGTTATTTACGACACGATGCCATCTCCGAAGCAGCGACAGATTACTCGTTGTATTACATTGGCCTATGCGCTATCGCTCTTAATATCTCGACGGTCTAATATCTTCTGTTTGCTGTTTGCTGTCTGGTGCCGTTCGTCTGGTCCATACTGCGCGTTACAACGGCGCTCCAGGTTGCTCTTACGGCATTCAAGTACGTTCTGTACTCTTACAACACAGCGGTGTACAACTTTGAGCCCAACGTTAGCAGGAGAAAATGAGGCACGTTCGACGTCTAGCGGGAAACGAGAGAAACGAACGTGCGTACATCTAAGAGAACAATACAACATTACGCATTATTCCTCCGTACCGTATGTCACTGTGTATCGGCAAAATGCCAAGACGTTTGCATATTGCGCAAAACGGAGTGGGGTGACAAAGCGAAGGAAATAATTAAAACTAACAAAGGGTGAACGGTAGAACCATGCAGAGAAATGGTACATGGAAAGGAGAAGGTGTTGAAACGTGCTCAATATGAAGATTTTTCTGTATTGCTTATAGGTAGCGATATGACTGTAATCAACAGTGCGGTCGTCGTCCTTCTGTAATACTGCACCACATACCCAGCTATTCCAGCTAAACTTCCACTTCTTCGATACCTTTAACTTACCTTCTTATCACGTTAAGTTTGTTGAACGCAGTTGGAGTAGATTTTTGTCTCGAAAAGTTGAGGATTAATACGTATAGAAGTTGATTCAGGCAACGTCCACAAAGAGAGCAACTCCATGACAGTGTCTATTTTTACCATACTGTCGATGGATAGCTCTCTTCATAGCATGCGCCTCTTCGTAGTAGCTTAAAAGTCGGTCTTCTTCCTGCACTTTCTTCTTTCTGCAGTAACGTCTCGTTGCAATGTCTTTGCACTTAACTTTCAGCTACAAGCAGTAGACGCTCGAAGCAATAAGAACATGGATTGCAGAAGCGAGAGCGAGTTGCCAAACGGAGTTTAAGCCAGCGACAATATTGTCGCCTGGAAGCAAGCGTGAGTTCAGCAGCTCCACTCGTTATCAGGGAGGTGTGAGGCGACTCTTCCTCTTTAGCGCTACCACCTGATTGCGTGGCAAACACAACCTCCATAAGTTAGCTCGTGCCATGGGTAGTTAACACTTTCTTTCGCTCGACACCAAATGGCCCTTCAAAGCAGATCTCGAAATATTGCTGGAGCTGGAACACATTAACCGCGAAGCGACGCCATTGAAGGCGAAGCGGTCATTCATTCGGCACAGTCCTTTCGGAATCAACAAGCGTTCGTACATCTATCGCGTGTCAATAGAATCGTCATATCTCCGTAATTATCGCGCGTCTCTTAATGTCTAAACAAATTGAAAGGTAATACCTGTATACAATCTAGGAAGGTGATAGCATAATAGGTGCCTAATATCTACCTTATCAGAGAACTACACCCTCACTATCTCCATCAAGTTCTCGACACACTTACGAGCGCATACTTTCGCTCCCTTCGTAAAAAGCAGATGTATGATTGGAATTACACCTTTTACCGTGGCGAGCAACTGCTTAAACAAACGTTATATTGCTGGAACAGACATGCGTCCGGTTCTATTTGTACATTATATTTCTTCCAACCTTCATTTCCTGTTCCTCCATTATACAGTACGATCCCGTGGAGACACCAGCTGATTTTCATTAAACAATGTCTCTTAACCTAAGACGCTCTTGTACACGCAACCTCCGCCAACACGCTTGTCTCCAAATAGGAAATATTTATTCAGTCGTGTGACCCTATGTCGGGTTTGATAGACCATGAATAGGAAGGGTCGCTTCTTATGAAAAGAAAGAAAAAAAAAGAAAAATGTTTTGAATGGTTTTTTACGTATGGCAACAGAAAACGAGTGTGTACCATCTTCGAAAGAAGTCGCGATTGTCTGTTATCAGTGGGCGATACGATAACGCGATAACGAACTCAGTCGGTCTGATATTACTGAAAAATCCTCAGTAACAAGACTTTCCTGTTCTTACTATGCCTCATCGGTTCCTTTACAAAGGTACATGTTGCTTGCATTCGGTACTCACGTTTCATGTAGGTGGAATTCTGTAATATTTTGAGAACAAAATATGTTCGCACTGTACGACGGAACCGTATAGTGCGATGGCGAAAATATCCTTGACCTATTTGCAAGTTTCTGGGGAGATTACTTTCCAACCGATCAAACCGATATCTTATCTAAACTTAATAATTTGTCATGGCTCTCTCATAAGTTGCCGCAAATCAAATAGTTCGGCAAGCTAAGATCGACTAGTCCGATCCTATTTAATGTAATGACTTTTCTGTTATCTACCTGACGTGGCATCTTATCCTATCGCACAGTCGTCGGTGCATGGCGCGGCAGAAAACTTCTTTCTCGTATTAGTTCGCTAATGATTTGCTTGCACTGCTACTACTAAGAACGATCGTATTACCTCGCGCCCGTTAGTATTGCTTTTCTCTAGTAAGGCGATGTTTACGAACGTTATCAGAGATATTCCATCCTCTTGCACTTGCCGGATCGAAAAAGAGAGAACCGAAGGATATTGTCGGCGTAACCGTAACAACTCTCCGTAGTTGACGCGTTCACGCGTTACATAACCATTCGAAGCGGAGCAAGAGTGAAGATCGTTCTACCCGGGATGGCGGTGGCAATTGTGTCCCTTGAATTTACACATGAAAAGAGAGGGTCTTCGAGTAAGATGAAGTCCAACTGTGTGTTGACGAGGTCAGCAGGGTTCTACGTTTAAGAAAGTTTCAGCCGCAGTAGCATAGAGCATCGGCGATATCGCGCAAGTATCCGAGCAAGCATGCAGCTTTTCACAAAAGGCACCGATCCGCTATGCTCTTCACACGGGCCACGATTTGCCTGATAATCGTCAGCTTCTCGCGTTTCTCGAGAGTGCGAAATTTTGTTGAATGTCTTTTACGTACCTTCGTCACGTCTCTCGGCACGTCTAATCTGAGAAAGTCCCTATCTCTGGATGGCAGCTCCGTGAGGAATCTTGATCGGCAATCAGCGCGTGATCTCTCCTCGTTAATCGACCACCTCTCGACCGAGAAGAAGGGAGGAGAGGGCAAAGGTCGTGAGGTAACGCCGTACGTGAAAACGTTTTGTCCCGAACGACTTTAGCAGAACGAACAAACGAACGAGGAGGTTCAAGAACGAGTGACGTGAACGTTCCTCCGTGTCCGCTCATATACTCTACCTGCGCCACGATCTGACGTCACGGGTACGTTTTCTTATCAGCCAAGAGCGCCAACACCTGTAAGCGCCAACACCTGTCTGTACGAGCGCTCGGCGACGACGGAAACACGCCCAGGGCACGCTTCTGTGTTAAGTTCCAAGCTTTCTTCTTCACGCCCCCACCTACCCTCTCTCGAAACTTTGCTTCGTTACCCGAAGCAAAGAACGATGCCACCGGGCTACACTCCCAGATCTTTCCTCTCCGTCTACTCTAATCGTAAGGTTCAGGCTAAAAGGTTATTGTATTGAAAGGAAGATGAGTCGATGTTCGACTTACCGATCGAATCTACCGGCACCGGCATCGACACCGTCGCGTCGCAAGTCCTAAGGACAAAATCGCTACTTCGCACGTCGCGGTTAATCAATTTTACGCGAAAACTAATTACGTACTACGTCGGTCGAACCACGCAAGATGGACTCTTCCGAGATGTTGAAATGCGTTGGCGTTAAGAAATTCTCGCCTTTCCACGAATCTTCCGAGTGCAGGATGAATTTACGGCGTTCGAACTACCGCAGCGATATCAATGGTAAGAGCAAACGTGAGGAACCGGGCAAACACAAGTTATGTAAAACGGAAAGAGACGAAACGACCAAGAGTAGAAACGAAACCGTTGCTTCGACGATGTCACGTGGCTTTACGTGGAGCGTTGCACCTTATCTCGTGTCCCAGTTACATCATCATCGCTCGACATTGCTGTAGGGATTTCAATCGTAGTCGAAGAATAGTTCCTATTTTCTTGTCGTAAAACGCTTGCTTTATTTCAGTAAAGCCAACGTTTTCTGCCCACTCACTCTCTTCTTTTCCCTCATTCATACAGTCATCGTCGAACGACTTCCTCCGGCGAACGATGATTTACCTCTGGAACGAGTACGTTTCCCCTACCGTTTATCGACGTGCTTATCATTCATTCTCATTCCTATCGGCCCGAGAGTATTTCATCTAATTTCAATAAATAAACGCATGTCGTATCTGTTACATTACCTGCAGGCGTCTTGGAACGTCTTCCGAGCTTGATCGAGCATTCGCTTGTACATGGTGAGGTCGGAAGCTTTGTCCCGTTGTACGGTATCTAATCTAGCTTTCAGCGCAAGACACTCCTCCTCGAGCAACTCAAGCCTAAATCATACATGTCAACGTTAAGTTTTGTGCCTGACGAAAAAAAACGTTCACTCGCCAACTGGCGATATCACATTGAACAGTGTGCATTAACCGCATCGTATGGAAAAATGATGAAATTGTCAGAAAGTCTCGTAAATTGTGCACTGAATTACTTATAACCGATATGGATGTGTTCAGGGTTGACCGACTCATCGTTCACCCTTCCTCCTGCCAGATTTCGCAACGAGGATCTTGCCCTGTAGCCGGTATCAACTTTAACCAGGCCCACTCGTTCAGTTTCCAATTTTCGTAGTTTCGCTTCTAATTTGGCACACCGGTTGCGTTCATTGCGCAAAGCTTCCTGGAAAACGACACTCTGGACTCTAGATTACCGTTGATGAAATGACTCTTACAGCAGCGACGTCCGTGTCATTTCTTTCTTTATCCAGTCGTCTGTTTAGGACCGTCACTAACTCGAGGAGCCTCTCTCTCTCAGCTTCCGCTGCCAGAGTTAGAGTTACGTATTCATTGGGGCTGTTCCGAGGGCTGACGCTGTAATTCCTTTCCGATCTGTCTTCGTGAAGGTAGACAATTCTCTGCGGGTTTGCATATTCCTCCGGAACAATGCCACTCCTAAGGTCAAACTACTGTGAGTGGTGAAATTCAAAAATGTGTAATTGCAATGCCGGAATTGCGAGGATACTTTAGTTTATCGATTTCAATCTCACGCTCCTCCAGTCTACTCCGCAATCTATCGATCTGTATTTGCGAGGCTTGCAGATCGTTCCTAAGGTTTGCACACTCTCGCTCCATCTTCTCTTCCCTACACTTATATTCGTTCTCGCGCTCTTGATACCTCGTCTCCGCGACTTTTAGTCGATTCTAAATGCAATTATTGTTCTAAGAATGGCAAGATAGGATTACAGAAAAATTCACTAACATTGAGTAGATCGATCGAGTGATCATCGTGAGATCTCTTTTCATTCAGAATCGCCATGTTATTCTTCATTGTGTTCAATTCATTCTCCAGGACTTTTACCCTGGCTTTCGAAGCTTCTAATTTCCTTTTGCAAGTTTCGAGTGCGACCTCAGTTTGCAAGAGTTCTCTCGCTGAATTCTCAATTTGCAGTCGCCTCTCTTTTTCAGCATTTCGGATATTAGCCAGATTTTTCCGTTCTGACGAAACTACACAACAATCGACCCGTTTCACTGGCAATTAGGAGAAACTGATAGATGATGTATTAGATACCAGAATATCCTTTTACAGTCCCCTCATTCTCCGCGATCTTCGTCTGCAAGTCTATCACTTTCTGCTGTAACAAACTAATTTGTTCAGCTCTTCCGCGCCATCCGCCAGGCTGACTCGTAAGAGACGCTATCGTCACGTTGTCGCCGATTTCACTGGATAGCAACTACGCTTGAAGATTAATTCAAGGATGCACAACAAAATTAGTCTTTATCGCAGGATCTTTCCGATCTCTTTACCTTCTGGGCTTTGCTAATTTCTTGTCGCAAGCTTGCACATGTATTTCTAGCTTCGCAAAGTTTCGTCTGTGTGTGCTGAAGTTTTTCAGCTAATAGTTTCGTACGTTCTTCCGAGTCCTTAATCGATGTGTGACTGTTCTCCGTACCTTTTCAAATTCAGTGTTCTAATGTGAATATAGTTTACCTAACAAGACTGACAATTACAGAGCCTCACTGATCCCAGAATCCTCAGACACGTTAATGCTCGATCGTTTCTCTTGCTCCAACTCTGCCTCCTTATTTGCAAGTTTGTTCTCCAAGCTCTTACACTTTGTCTTTAGAGATTCAGCTTCCGCCGTTCGTTCTCTACATTTCCTACTAAGTTCGACTATTTTCGCTGCCGCAACTTCACTAGATTTTCCTAGATTTATAGAACATTGCGAGGAGACCACATTCTTCGCGCAATTTTGGAGCTTATCTTCTGCTTCTTCAAGAGCTCGACGAAGGCAACCATTCTCCGTTGTTAGATCCTGTCGTTCAATGAAGCCCCATTCACATTCATACGGCCACAGTTATTTTTCTGTTCTATAAAATTTAGATACATTTCCACTGACCTTTATACGGTCTCGTAAAAATCTGTTCAATTCCTCAGGGAAAACAATACGTTCCGGTAATTGGTCCTGCTCAAACATAATTTTGCAATAGTCACAGAATTCTTTGACACGATTGGTCCATCATTTCCCATCTATCTATGCGTACCTCAATTAAGTCATTGTCCACACTTATAGGATTTTCAAAACTGAAGGATTTTACTTTTACGCCGCCATTTTCCGCGGTGACATCGATGCCTCTTGAACTAATCATTCTTAAAGGACAACTTTCGTTCGTGTCGATCAAAATTAACCTTCTACAAATGTCATAGGATTCTTTTATTTATGAAACAGTCGGTGCTGATAAACATTTTTCTAATTTCCGCAAATGTATTTATATTTGATTCAATTGACCTTACTGTGGATAACTTTTAAGGAATGATCGACTTACAGCACAACTTAAGTGATGGGAGAATTAATCGCTTACCAATTTGTGTCAGTTAAACAAGGAAGGCCGTGTATATTTTTTTTAACATACATTGAATAAGTTTTACACATGAAAAACGCAAAATCTTCTACATACATTCCAAAAGAATACACTGTTAAAAGTTATAGATCGATTAAATGTTAGAGATCTATGTCGAATATATGTAGGTAAAAAGTAAAAATAAAACACGTCTCCGACCCCCTTCGTATTTCTCGAATATATAAAATGATAAGACGTCCGTACATGGTAGTGTCAACTGCACGGTAAGATGACTAACAATAATAGCGAATCTTTAGAAAGGTTTGGATACAACAGGAATGAAACGTTTATTTTCTTGCCGCACAGGTTTCAATATCTTAGAAAATTCTATTTAGAGAATAAAATTATGAGAATATCAAACATGACATCATGTTCTTTGATTGGGACGACGTCCCATCGGAGTAAACCTGGCACCACCTCTCTGTGGACTGCCAGCTAGTTTTCCAGCTTGACGAAGCGCGTGTAACTTCTTATTTTTTGCAACAATTTCAGGTTTATGACCAGCAGGATTTGAACCACCCGCTGTATATTGCACATTTATCCTTCGGCCTTTGAGGAATGTGTGGTGGAAGGAGAGCGCTTTCTGTAATGTACAACAAGATTAGTGGCCTTGCAGTCAGACAATGACAAAGGAAACATGGTAGAAGTGGAAGAAAATTACCTCCAAGTCTATGTCGTTCGTAAATTCAGCGTACGCAATTCCACGTGACTGATTACTACCTGGCTTCGGCGGAATTCTAATGCTCTCTACTGCACTAACTTTCGTCAAAAAGTGGTTTTTAAGTTCATCGGTTGTTAGACTATTATAGAAGAAAGTATTAGTACTGTTGCTATCACGAATATGATGTATTTATGATATTAGTAATTGATCTTACTCAAATGGGAGATTTCCAACAAACAATACGTATCGCTTCTTCTTAGGCTCTTGCTTGCCAGCGTTTTTTTCTTTGCTTCCTTGGACTTTATTTACAGTTGATGGTGGTTCATTCACTGTTAATACATCTTCATCTTCATCTGCTTCACTGTCATCTTCATCTGCTTCACTGTCATCTTCATCTGTTTCACTGTCATCATCTTCAACTTCCTCTTCATTACCATCTTCGTTATCCTCTTCTTCTTTATATTGTGCGTCAACATCGTCGTCTTCACTTTCTGGGTCAACTTCCTCATCATCATCGTCATTGTCATTGCCATCCTCATCGTCATCCTCATCCTCCTCATTGTCAACTTCTTTCTTAACATTGACTTCAGCTTTGTTATTCTTCTTCTTTTTGCCAACTACTACCTGTTTCATTGCCATAGGATTCTGCTTTTTGTTCTTGGTTTTTTTGTTCGCCTGTATCCTAATCATGCTACCGGATTTGGTTTTTACTACAGCTACAGCATCCTCAGTGCTTGCTTTTTTCATACCTCTCTTATTTTTGTTTTTAGATTGCACTGGTTGCTTCTTCTTTTCTTTTACAGCAAGTTTTACTGTAGCAATATCAGCACCTGTTTCTATTGCCAATTTCTTTTTATACAATCCTAATTTCCTCCGTGCCGTTTTTGACAAAGTTTCCATAGCTGTCATCAGTTTGATTTTTTCCCTTAGTTTATCAGCTGATAAGGTAATGTTCTGTACTTTATTCTGTCCTTTTTCTCTACGTGCAATTTGACGCTTTTCACGCTTAGTCATAGGTCTCTCCATGTTCACATCTTTACTTTTGGCGGAACTTAACTTTTCACCGTTTTCTCCAGCATTCTTTTCTGTCTTTCTCTTTTTATTTTTTATTTTACTTTGAGTATCAGCAACTTTTACATTATAATTGCCGCTCTCGCTGGACGTACGTTTCTTAGACTTCTTATGGTTAGTCATTGTAGAGCCTAAGAGGAAGGAATTGTCAGTGCGCAAGTGACTAGAATAACTTACTGAACGAAATGTGTGATTCAGTAAGCACCAACTACATTTTTATTTTTATGTCCGATCATATTTTCTTAGGCAGCCGGCTTGCTAATCGTCGGCAGAACCAAAAAGCAAACCGACATGAAACATGTGATTCCCTCGCATTTCTTAAATACCGTCTAAATATACAGGATAATTTACTGTAACTTACTTTGTAAAATTGCAAGATATCTTTTGTACTACTTGATGGGTAGACGTCTCTTTGAAGACGAAACAACTGTAAAGTCTTGAAAAAAATCAGGAAGTTAGCACTAACGTGTTTAAGGTTAAGTTATAGCGTGCTTCCTTGTCTGGGATGGCGTGGTAAAGAATGTAACATGGCGTCATTCGAGGTGCGACTGCGCAAAGCCGCGTGGGCCATACATGCATTCTTTTGTTGCGACTTTGCGAGTTGCGATGTTACGACGTGTGTCGCTCGTTGCGCACGCACCTCGTATTCGATTTGTCCAATTGTATAATCTATTAGAACAAGCCATTAAAATTCTAGAATTCGCCGAAGTATGAATTGCGTTCAACGCACGTATCAAATTTATATCGAATAAGTAAACTGGCTCTTTTACCGCATCTCCAGAAGTAAAATTATCATACTGTTCAAATAAACTTATTGCCGACAAATCTATCTAAGGGAGAGAATCATTTTAATTGGGATACATTGAATTTGTGCTCACATTCATATATGTCATGAAATATTTATGTGTTCCCATATCACGTAAACTATGACGGATATCGGGATTCTGTTTGCCCTCACCTCACGTTCCTGGCACGCCCTTTGATTGGAACAAAAATGAGCATGCTAAAATCGTTTCATAATGTGGCAAAAATAGCAAGGGATATTTTGATGGTGTCTGTTTGATATTTTGTGAGGAGCTGTAGCGCCGCAACTAACATTGCAAATATACAACAGCGTTACTTGAAAAAGATCGACGTCATACAGTGTTGCATGACGTCTGCAGTACGTCGCACTTTGTACATTCGCACGGCAATGGCTTAATAGCAATTCGGCGTTGTGTATTATATTACGCTCGCTAAATATGTAACGAGCTTACGTAGGGCCAGAACAAGCGCGCCGGTTACACGTTCCTCACTACCATGTGGAACGTCGACTGTTTCCTCATTAGGATTGGAATAAGTTTCACTGGCCTAGTAAAAGCAATGCAGTATTCAATACCATTGAATGGGGATAACAGAATGCATTTGTGTGGCATCAATGAAACGTGCGAGGGCAAATTGTGATTAGGTAATGGAAAGAGTGAAGGAATGAGAAATTTGTCTAGGAGAAGTCCGACAGGTATCGGCATCGGCAGCGCTCTTTCCAACGCCATGTCCCTTATCCTATTGTGAAATTGAACAGAAGCTGTGATCATGGATGGCAGCGATGCTGTCGCGCGTGAAAAGTGTGTGGGCGTGTGTATAATATAGAATAATGTGCATGCGGCAGAGTCGAAGTCGAAGTCAAAGTCGAAGGCGAGGCGCGGCGAGGCGAGGCGAGGCGGCGAGGCGACGAGGACTGCGCGGCCGTGCGCGGTGTCAGGCTAAGCATATATTGATCGACCTGGATCCGCAGTTCGGCACCGCGCTCCGAATGCGCGTAAAGCTCCTCCGCGTTTCGAGCGACGCGCCACAACGCGACGCCTCATTTCGCCAGGGCGCCAGCGCCCGCCAATAGAGGACACAGCCCGACAGCCGCACTACCGTCGTCGGCCGCGACCGCATCGTCGTTCGTTGTACGCCACGCGGGTGGTGCACTAACAGTTATCAGAAAGAATTCGCGAACAAACGGACTGTGAGCTGTGAGCTCCGTGCACGCGGCTGCCTCGTTATTCGAGAACGCTCTTCTCCTTTAGTTTCCACAACTTTTCTTTGTCGGCGGCTTCGAGGGTGTCGCAGGCATCGTCGCACGACTCCGTGTACGTACTGACATTATATATGTATCAGTAGTAGACGCATAGTAATACGCATCGCGGCTCCTGCACCCCTTTGACTCCGATACAACACTCTGACCACGCCAATCTTTCGACGTCTTCAGTAAGATGAAGTGCTAACGGTGTTCGTATGGTGTTGTGACACGGCTCAGTTTCAAGTGGTACACGCTGTTGGTTTGCCGATCAACAAAGTGGACGAGTCTGTATCGGGAGAGAGCTTTGTGTTTGTCCAAGTATAGTGTATTAAGCGACCTATCTTTCCACGTGACGCTCAACGGAGCTGTATTTCAAACTGCTTGCCTCGATTCTTCAATGAAACGTATTTTTACGGTATCTGTCATTTTACTGAAAGTGTAAAGCTTACCTAGCGATTATAAGCGCCATTATAATCACTTTCCGCGGCTAGAATGCTAACACTTAATGTTTTCGTTCACTGTCCACCCTCGTGCTTCCGCACCCCCCGATTAACCCTCTAACCGTCTCTTCTTCTTCCTCCGCTCCTAAACGTCAACTCTCCCCTTTCTCCATGCAAGTACACAACATGCATATACTTGTCTATATCGCTTGTTGCCGACGATAAGGTGTTCTCAGCTCCCCTCAAATGGAAAGGACTGATTCGTCTGTGGTGATACAAGGCGTCGTGCGTCGTGCGTCGCGCGTCGCGCGTCGCGCGTCGCGAGTTGCACGTCGCGGGGTAACATAATCGGAAACAAAGAAAACATTGACTATCGGATGGCGAACAGTGTACACATCTAAAGTGAAATATGGATTGCTTGTCCATTACGCCTTTATGTAGGTAACAATGATGGATAGATTGTTGCTTCACACCCCTTCACTCTTACTTCACTCCCAAGACTTGCGGTTCACCCTCTCAACCTTGCATCGCCGATGACACTTTAATCGTGCTCGCGACGCGTGACACGGCTTAGAGCCGGCCTTTCAGTTGACATCCGTGTTTCGTTAGTGCCTAGGTTCTTACCATCCTTTTGTAGGGATCGGATCTTTCTACCACACATCGCTGATTACGCCGTTGCAAGTGATTAGCGAAACACTCACCCTTCTGCGCACATTGCATCCCTTCCCTTTTACACGGCCTATTTTAATACCAGTCCGTAAATAAGAAAATTGATATATTTGTAACGTCTATAGAGTTTAAAGCGCTCGCTACTTTCCGCAACTCTCATTAACTATTTGTTTCGTCAAATTTACGCAGCCGCTCGAGCAACAGGTGCTCAAAACTCGGTTGCACATCGCTATTTGCATTTAACGTGTATGTAACATCGTAGCGGGACAGCGGATCTAATCGATATTAGGAGTAACGATTCCAGCGCAAGACCGTTTTGCGAATACCAATACGATTGTCGTAGGAAAGATGATAGGGTCGACGAACGTCTAAGTTTGAAAAGTTTCACGTGGAAAAGAGGGTACTTCTATCTGGATTCTTGTATCTTTGGGTGTGTCCAGAGGCAATTCGCTGGATTCATCTGCGATTGTAAATCGACTCGTCCGATGAGACTTGGCTGAGCGATCGACGCGGTGTCCGATGGACAACGTCCTCCACAGAAAGATGAAACGCAGGTGCTGCGACAGGCGAGAGGACGAGCATCGCGGAGCTCGTTCGTCGTAGCTGGATGTCAAGACCAAGAAGGACGAGTCGTCTAGCAGCCATCCGTGAGGTTCTCACGAACTCTTTCAACGATTCGTCCTGGGGAACGCGCAGTTGACACTCTGCGACAGAACCCATCCTCATTATATTCTAAGGGTAAGTGTGAACTTTCAAAGTGGCGATTGTTAAGAAACCCTATCTGTCAAGAGAGAAAAGCCATTTTATCGGATCAGACGCTTTACTTGCGCACACTTTAAACGTCATTTTAACGTCTACGTCATGAGAAAGTAGGGATTAAGCGTTTAAGCGTTAAGTTAAGATAACGCTACTATTTCAGAGTGAGTGAGAGAAAGGGAGGCATGGTAGACAATGCGTACAGATTCATCCCGCTTGATACTGTATACTTCATTTCGCTCCATCCAGCCTCATTCCATTTAACGAATTCAACGCGGACAGTCGTCACCTACATTAAAGTCTCGAGGCGTTCGCGCTACCACCGAGGCTGGCCTATAAATTGACGTACGACGCGGACGGTGGTCGGCGGCTTCGAGAACCGACTCGATCCACCTACGATTTTTCATTTCAGCTGCCACACACGCGACGGGATTACTGGTGCAAAGTGAATTGTACGTCAACACGTGCGTTTCAACGCGACTGTGTCGTAGAGAGAATCACTAATTGTTTTCGGTATGACCCAAGACCGAATGTAACGTAAAAGCCGCTTCCTGCATCATGGCGCTGAATTACTTCGTAATAGGTGAGTACCGTGAAGATTTGCATGGCGGGATATGACAAACATATTATTCGTCAATTTAGCATCGTTTCGTGCGAATATCGTGAAGGATCATGAGAATTATTGGCACATCTTATAAAGCCATTTATTATCCGCGAGTGAGCCGCAAAGTATGAATGATGTTGCAACTGTCAGTAAATTCTTAAATATATATATATATATATTGCAAATAACGGTAACACTCGCGATTAGCAAGACTGACGGTACATATTCTTACTGGATGTTACACATCAATGCAGTTCTATTATTACACTTTATTGAGGATTATTCCCTTGAAAGTATTGGCGAGATACGTTTATAAGTTTGCGCCAACTAGCGCTATTGTATTTATTACTGTTGCTGAAATTAATTAATGTTACTCTCATTATTTTTGGTCTGACAATCGTTATTCTTATTCCGCTATTTACCGCGCCCTTCCTGTGCTCGCTAATTTTCCCCTGAATCTCTTCTAATACCATTTCTATCAGCAAGCTGAAATCCTTATTATCCATCGCAACCACTTGAGAGAGTATAAAACTAGCCGAAGAGCTTTTATCGATTATTTTTTGGAACCAATCGAGCGCACCGCCCGGGTGAGTGTGCGTGCGTGTGTGTGTGGATGTGTGTGGCCAGATGATAAGAAAGAAAAGAGCATAACATAGAAATAAATTGACTGACATTGACTGCATGTTTCCGCAAAGTAAACTTTTCTTTTGTCGTTGAGTGTATACTGAAAAGCGAGACACGGATGAGGTATTGAGATTTTCTACCCCTAGGCCGTAGGTTCGCTTTCCTTTTCCTGCTCCAGATCCTGGCCACAATTTTTATTTACCAATTGGCATGCGTACGAACGCAGGTATGTACACGCGCTCTCATGTACACCAGACACGGTAAAATCGACTTTTTAGATAGATGAGGCAAAGGATTAGGCATAAATCAAGACCAACAAGTAACACATACGATCAATAATTCCGTATGCTATCAGTATCAGCTGTATGTCAGGCATTGTCAAATTCCTCTTTAGTAGAGATTCTGCTAGGATTAAACGCAATATTAACAACACCATTGATAATCATTGGAGGATCGGGAAAGAGCCTTGTAGTTGGCATCAATATTTCAAGCGAGTCCCTGATTTGAACGTGCCTGGTGTGTGTATACAGGCTACATTGGTTGGAGAGTACTAGCTGCACCTAGTCATGTGCACGCCACGTAGTCGAGTCGTAGCGTGAATTTAAAGTATCCATAAACGTGACGTAACCACTAGCAGTACAAGTACTCACTACTAATCTCAAGTAAATAGTAGGCTGACAGTAGCGGCGCAATACTTGACGCCATAGTTGTAGACGTAGTAGCAGCAGCAGCAGCAACAGCAGCAGCAGCAGCAGAAACAGCAGCCGTACAGCGACAGGCGTAGCGCTAGATATTGATAGTGGTGATAGTAGTAGAACTGGTAGTAGTAGAAGTAGTAGTAGCAGTAGTAGTAGCAGTAGCGAAGTAGCAAGAGGCAGGCAGCAGTAGAGAATCGTAATTAACGGGTCGGGCCAACGGAAGTAAAGATACTCGATTTCATTCGTCGGCCCGGATCTCGTTACTACCGTGCGCGCGTAGTCGTTTTTGGCCGACAAGCGTTTCCATAAACGTCGTTATTTATTTAACACATGTCGTAATAATTCCATTGCCGTCACGGTGCCCCAATGCAATGATCGATCTTTCGTTTTCAGCGGCAATTGTACTCGCGGTTGCCAACGTCTGTCATGCGGAGTGCCAGAGTGAGTGATTAAGCCCAGCTATACTTCAATGTCTTCTTCGTTTCCGTCGGCCTCGTGAGCCACGATGGAGACGCACTCCTATGCAAATCTCGATTCATCCAGATCCGATCGTGATAAGCCCAACGCCGTGGTCCGGAAAAACGATGCGTCATCTAGTCATCTCCTTTCTACTTTCTACCGCTGCGCGACGATGACGATGTTCAATTTTTCATTTCTTCCGAATCTCCGTTAAAGCCTCCACTCTATCGTAGAGATAAGTCGTACGCTTGCAATTTTTTCAAAGAAAGCGGAGCCAGATTACTTTCGCAATTTGCCTTATTCTTTGCTACGTTCCAATTAGCGAAAGAATATCGGATCATGTTGCTTCGAAAGGATAGAACGACGCCGCGAATAATTCATATAACCCTGACGTCAATTTTGCAGCACGCTCAGTTTATTGCTACGAGTGCGATTCCTGGACGGATCTAAGATGTAAGGATCCCTTCAATTACACCGCATTACCGAGGGATCAACCGCCTTTGATGACTTGTAACGGATGTTGCGTGAAAATGGTGCGCAACGCCAAGTCACGTAAGTACGGCGAAACCCGTCGAAATACGAGCTGGTCGGACTCAAACCACCCTTTCTCACTCCACTCATTTTCCAGCGTACGAGAGCGTGAGGAGGACCTGCACGTCGCAGCTACAGATAAACTTATTCATGGTGGACCACGTGTGCATGATGGAAAGTACCGGCACTGGTCACATGTGCTTCTGTGAGGAAGATATGTGCAATCGTGTCTCCCCGACCTCGTGTTCGAATCCCGCACTCCTGCTCATCCTGTCGATCATCCTTGTTCTGCGCTCGGCCATTTTTCGGGCCCCAGCTTGCTTTGTAGAACATTGCAATGGCCACGCCGTATAACACTGAGTTTTCTTCGATCCACCTTGCAGTGGCTCCGATCATATCCTCGTAGAGAGTTCTTAGTTGATATCGACCGAAAACACGAGACACCGTTGGGACGAGCGATGATCCGCCACACGAGCAGAGAGTGAACAAACGAGAAAAGGCTTCCCGGAATCCCGGATTTCGCAAGAGGAAAGAGACGTTTTTAGAATCTTCGCGATCGAGAAAGGAGAGAATACGTTGCGTGGTACAAAGAGAGTGAGAGAGAGAGAGGTACATTCCGACTAACTTACAATTTATTACGAATTTACAATCGAATCAATTGCATTTTTCAATAACACATTAGTTCTAACTACTTTTCCAAGTATCATACGAACGCTATCACAACTGCAGAATGCACTTTCGATTTAATCGCCAACTCTGGTATCATATACATACGCGTGTATAAACTAATCGAAATAATCGTGACGGCAGTAAGGAAATCCGTCGGCCGAATCGTGTAAAGTATTTGCTTCGGCTCGTCGCTGTAAATTTTCGCTTTATCTCTACTTCTCTATATACATTTGTCTCTTTACATCTATTTTCACACGCCTTTTTGCTACTCTCGGAACATCGCTCGTCTCGGCTCAGCCAACTTGGGTGAAGTGATCGAGTCACCCCAGCAGTCCTTCGACACAGACATTATTCGAATCTTATGAATTTAGAGACCAATTGAGATTTCGTCAACCTTTAAAGGCGTCTCCCCTTTTTTCGGAGAGCAAAAGATATCCGAAACTTTCAATACAAGATGCATTTCTCTTGGACGCATAGGCGCCGATCTATCAGTTCACAGTGTCGATGAAGTAGCAATCGCGATACTAGAGCTCCAATGCTATCACCGCTAGAATTTACACTAAATGCACCTGCTTGCGCCATGTTAGATTGCCGTTGACGGGATACGAAGAGGCTTACAGCGGCTGTGGAGTACGTCTTGGATCATTCCGCTTTAGCACTATCGAATAAGGTACTTCCACAAACACGCGAGATAGAATCCGTCAGGGTAACGAACATATTTAGCTACCCGAAGTCGGCGCCTATGATTCTACACGCTAAACGTAGCAACACACCTTTTTTCTCCCCACCGTATCTTTAAATCATATTTTTCTCTATCTTTCTAGCTCCCCACCCACGCCCTCTCTCTCTCTCTCTCTCTCTCTCTTTCTCTTTCTTTCTTTCTGGCAGTTCAACTTCTTACTCTTGCACTTCTCGCCACTCTGTCTCGCCGCTAACGTCCCGTAGACACCTTGTCCATACCATTCTCTGGTGAAACACCAACACTCGCACTTCATGCTCAAAGAGAATAATATATGTACTGGCTGACGAGGCAACACTCAACCGGTACAAGCAGCTTGACGAATATAGAAGGCGATAACGACCGTTAGGTCGCATGGTTTCGGCATGCTCATCCAACAACAGCACCATCAGAACGGCACGGCACGGCGGCGCGGGCGGCGCCGGCAAGCAGCGAGCGGCAACGACAGCATTCCCGAGTTTCTAAAGAGTTTCCGGCGCGGGCGTGCTGTAAATTTAAGCCCATAGCCAACGAACGTTCGACCTTTCAATTCGCTCGAAGGCTTTTCAAGTTTGAGCGACACTGGTGAACGATAACGGAGGGAAATTGAAAGCACGCGCGCGCCTAGCACGACTGTAGACCACGGTAGTTAGTGAGTTCTGCAGACACATACATTAAAACAGGAGTGACTTCGAGTGCATGATTCGCAGCACTCTCGGACAATTCTCTCGAAAGTTGCGACAGAGGATGTTTGCATAAATGTTTCCGGTTCGTTCGTCAGGATAATGGCTTGTTAGCTTAAAGAGCGACTAATCGCTTCGCAAAAGACACTTGCCCTCTGTCACACGACTTTCAACTATTGCCGTCTAACAGCACCTTGCATGACACTTGCATGACCCTGTCGTTAGAATTTTGGCGTGTAATCGAGTAATTCCAAGACTCCGTAGCCGCTGGCCTACAGGAAACAACCTCGGTACGAATGTTTTGTCGAAGGAAGACAGTGAAAGACTGTCGACGACCTAACGATCAAGACGATGACGAAGGAAAGTTGATGATTGCATTAGACCAATGTCCAGCGTTATCCCAGAGCGTTATCCCATTCCCTTGGGCCAGTGGCTCGCCACTAAGAACAACCTACGATACCTTCCACCCCGTCGAATACAACGCGAGGCAGATCGAAATGCAAAGCACAACGTGGGCCTTCAGCTTGGCACGCGTCTAGATCCCTTACTAACTAACGAATTTGCGACTATTCGTAGGGAAGTGTGAAAGGACACGGAAATCACGGAAGCAACGATACTGAACGGGTCGAGTGGTAGTGCGGAAGCGTCGGTTTTCAAAACGAACGGTCAAGCTGAACGCGCATGTCCTCACAGAGAGGCTTTCGAAAATGGAGCCTTTTGCCAAACAAGCGCCGGTTCTCGCCTGGTCAGGAGAGTAGGCCGGTGTTTCTCTGGCAAGCCATGCGGCTCGTGTCGCGTCATTTGTTCATTGTCGCACGCGCGGCTGCGAGGCTACTTATTCCTTTCCACTCGCACCGATACCGAATGTATATTTCGCCTGGCAGCGGGCCGCCTCTTGCGGCGCGATGGCACGGAAAATTGCTAACAACAACAAGAAGCTTCCGCTGACGCTGACTAGAAACGCGCGCTGGCCGAAGAAACGTCGATCGATCGGAAACAGATCACCCGAGAGCACCACTTTATTTGCCATCGTTCAAAATCCTATTTCGATGCTCTTCAAATTCTACAACCTCGATCATTTCCGGCTTGGGAAAGACGTCGTAAATTGCAGAGTAATTTACTTACGGATGACGTTTCTTCGTCCCACATGCACTGTAAATGAACCTAAAAGACGCAACGATGACACTCGATACCCGTATAGCGCGTATAACGTCACGTGTCTCATACCAAGTCTGGCCTCGCAGCCGAAAAGTTTCCACGTATTGCGTAACCATGCCTCCTCCCCCCAATCTATTGTACGATCTTGAAAAATGTTAGACTTCTGACAACCGTCCGGAGAATTGTAACGCGTATCATATGTCTTACAGCGCCGTTCACGTTTTTATCGAGCTTGTAAGATCGCGTCTTCGATAGATTGTAAACGAATTATAGCCAGAGCCCATCAGGCTTCGCTGGGTCCGGTTATTCGGAAGTCCGGAGCGCCTCTCTAATCCGGCTACGATAAAATATGAAGACGATATGGACGTTGTGTCATACAACGCCGTCGTACAGCGGACAACCGACAGTGGACAGCAGACGGCGGACAGCGGCCGCGGAAGCTTGTTTCAAACAACAGTGCGAGTGCCAAATCGTCACATTAAAGTAAACCAAGCTCAATGTCTTTACATTGATCGTCAGATAAGAGAGTGCGCGTAAAGGTGGCGCGGAAACCAAACGTATGAGCATTCAGCAAACCAATTGTTAACAAGTTCAATAATGGTATATCAGTTGCGGATATAAGACAACGTTGTAATATCGTAAGGTAACTGTTAATGTCATTACGATGGAATCGTCAGTTGAGATAGTATATATAGATAATACACATATGTAAGAATTATATGTGCTGTTGATCGCGAGGTAACATCGATGGCAAAGCTGGACTCTTTGTCGAGTCACCCCGAACACGATAGTATATTTTTCATCCTCGTTGTGAAACGTCATTCTCTAGCGTTAAATCGGCGTAATATATTGATCGGACGTGCGAGCTGTAACGCTGCGACGAGTATGTTGAGAGTATAAGAGAATAAAAGATTGTTCACAGTGCACGTTGCTTCAATCGCATAGGCACGAATTTTCGAAAGGATAAGAATTACGATTTCTCCTTTCCGAATCGAGGTCGGTCACGGAGACGAGTATATTTTGAAGCCTACTCATGGGCCTGGCTCATTATCACGACGCATCGTTATCTGAAATAAAGTTTATATATCAGGAGGTGAATCGTTTGCTATCTGATTTTCCTTCCTGCTCCCCTGATTTTCCCCTTCATGCAATTCTGCAATCGAAGGTAGGCTGAAGTTGAAGAAAAGAAGACGCATTTTAATCTAGAGCAGCAGCGAAATTTATTATCGCGATAAATTCTCTCGTTCGCCTATCGATACAATGATGCGTCGTGCCACACTGGGACGACGCTGGACCTGTCTATACACAGAGAAATCGAAATCAAACTCGAACTCGAATTCGAAATTGAAAACGGAAAGGAGGTAAGTGACAGAGGGCAGCGTACCGATTGGCAAATCGAAATTCTGATTCATAAGAAGCAACGCGTTGCCGAGTGTAATCGGTTGCGCTCGAACGTGTGAAAGAAATAATCTGTTAGCGGAGCGTCTACTTTGGTTCGATGTTGTGGCCGCACTTGCGACACACCGTCGCGTCATCATCCTCCTCGCTACCATTTGGTTTGAGAGGATTTTCGCGCGATAAAAGACGTGGAGGCGCTAATTCTCCGGTGTAAGGCCGATGACCTATGGCGCCGATGGTTTCACTCCGCGGTATGCCGACGTCGGCCGATGACACCGGCCTCATGTCGTTGGGCTCGCAGCCTTCAGCTTCCAGCTTCACGCTCGAACCATTGACCGCGCCGCAGCTGGATCGGCCCATCGGGATCGACGCTTGCCTTGACCCGTCAGGATTGACCGAGTCGGAGGAGTCGGTTCGCGTCATCGAACTATCTCGAGACACGTCTATTGAGAGTCAAAACCAATGGTACAAAATATATCTGTCAATTCTCTCATTTTCTCATGCTCGCGTGTGTGGATGTGGACTCACCGTGAGTCGACTTGTTCGTTTTATCTAAGCTAGGAGTCGACTCTGCTCCACCCGTACAGTCTTCGTCCTCTTTCATGAGCGGAAGTTCGGAGGGTGGCTCCGACGTTGGACGGCCGCAGCAAACATATCCCTGCAATGTTCATCAGCGATCAGTGAAATTTATCGAAACACCAGAACGAGCCTACCTGCACCAGATCCATGCGGGAGTCCAATGAAAATTGTTTACCCGACATCAGTATTCCTCTGATACGTCGGCGCATCGCTGAAATAAAAGACGACGGAGATAGCATGACTAAGAAATTAACCATGGATTAGTTCGCCGTAATCAAGCAGATGGTTTGGTAGTGAAATTTCCTTCAGACCTGGACTGTCTCTCGCTTCGAGACGAAGCTGACCGAATGTCTTCATGCACTCCTCGAACACGTCAGTCGCATCGTATATGGCAGCGAAACTACCATTCACGATCTTCGGTGACATCGGTGAATTGGCCAGCAACAAACTTGAACCGAAATTTTCATTCTTCTCACGCGTATCTGTCAATTGGAAAATCTCAAATTTCCCAGTGCCTCTAAATACCGCTTCCGGTTTGATACCTACTCACATATTCTGTCGAGGTAAAAAGGAACAGATACGAGCTGATAAGGAAAAGAAAAGGAAAGTAAAAAAATAAGCTGCTTTATTTGAATATTTAAACATAAATTATATATAAACAAGATAAAACGAGAAATTAAAATAATTCCGCTAAATTGATAACTCTTCGCACTCGGCACGATGTCTCGGACATAATTGACTACGCACAAAAATGAATAACTAATAAAGCGTGTAGTGTCAAACTGGTTGCACGTGCCTGGGTCCCTCGGGATTGTTACCTGCAAGAGGGACTCTAGCTCGCACCGGAGAAGCCGTGCTATCACCGAGGATTTCATTTGCGGTGTTCCTTATTTCCGCCCAGTCTCTCAAGATGTCTTCGTTGGTTGTGCTAAATAGATTTGCCAAACTGCAATACTGCTCATCGATGAATGCAACCACGAACAACTTGATTGCAACTTACTTGGTCGAAGTGACGGTGAAGCGAATAACATATTTGCCGTGAAGAGCAGCTGGAACACAATGAACTCGGCCCCTCGTGTTCATTTTCTTCAGCAATCGTTCCGTCAACGAGTTCTCTCCACGCAGCCGAAAAACAACCAACCCCAAATGCCTTGGCGCCGGAATTTCGAAGCGTGGATCCCCCAGGACGAGTGCCTCAAACTTTTGTGCCAATCTCACACCTTCTCGTATGTGCTTCTGCAGACCTGTTATCCCATAATTTCTTATAACGAACCACAGCTTCAATGCTCGGAATTTTTTCGACAGAGGAATCTGCCAGTGCTGCGAAGACAAGGTAGTACAGTAACGTAGATTGCTATAGTCTGTCGATCGAAAATCTATATGAAATTTAACGATTTATTGCTCACCATGTAGTCAATAGCGTGGCCTGGAACATATGGTAATCGGTGATAAACGTATGCGGAATACAAGAAGAATGCAAATAATAATCAAATAAATGATTGAGTAATTACCAGAATTTTCGTGCTTCAGATAGAGAGGATCTACGTTGAACGTTCTGTGAAGTGCCTGACTGCTTTTTACCCTGCAATGCAAGTCGCATCAGTAAAACATTCATTTAGTCTAATTATTCGCAGCAGACTTGAGTCGCGTGTAGTCTGGGCATGCTGTGGAATGAAATCTTTGCCTCGATGCCTCTCGATGCCACGGATGATAATTAATCTAATTGGAAGTTAGCGGACCGTCAACGCAATGAATCGATTTTCCAGCGGTACCGATAAAGTCGGAGAATAAATAATGCCGCATCGTTTGACAGACTCGTTCGAACGGATGCGGATGGGGGAAAAGTATAAGTCCCCTCGACAAACGTGACCATTCTCATTCGGTGCGATCGGCTTTAAGAGCGATTCGAATATCGTTCCAAGAGTCTATTGGACTATGTAGGGGCTCGTAGGCACCCGGACAACCGTCGCTCGGACGTCTCAAAGCGGAAATTGCGGAAAGAATAAAAAGAGCGACAGCGTTTCCGCGTTCGGATGCGCGAGAGGTGGAAAGACGAACGAAGGGATAAATGTCGCACGGATGGATTTTCCTCGACGGACTCGTCGAATATCCCAATTCCTAGTCTGCGACGTTCCTCTTTCTACCGTGGCACGTGGAAATGAATTTAACTCGGTTCACTGGGGAAAGGTCGGTAAACCTTCGTAACGAGCTCTTTGTCGAGACCGACTAATTTTAGAAATACGCATTTTCTTACCACATAGCCGTGCAATCGAAGTGTACCATCAACCATTTACTAGGATTAAATGCGATTGAGTCAGCGTATTCGATACCCTGAAGCCAACCGCGAAACTCGGGGCAGACGAACGCACTTCCGGCGTAGGCTGCGTCCACGTGCAGCCAGAGTCCATTTTTCTGGCCTGTGTATGAGAGAGGAATGAAGAAAACAAAAGGGCATGTTCCGAAAATGTCGATTTTCGACAGTACTTACAAGCTACGCCAACTTCTGCGAGGTTATCGAAGGAGCAGGCGCCCGTAGTGCCCAAGGTAGCGCACACCTATGCATGAATGAAGAAAAGCAAATGTTGGCCGAAAAAGTCCGAGAGACGACAGTAGAGATTGTGGTGGTTAAATGAGAGAGCTAGATCCGGATTGCTGCGACAAATGCGATCGGTGATATCACTAGGAGCACGTTAATTGGCAGCTTAGTCTGCCCTTAGTCGTTCCGTAACTACTTTCGGTGCCACTACGCGACTACGCTCTCTTTCCGCGCGACCTTAGTAGTTTCCGCCCTTCCCGTCCGCGGTTCGTAAGAGGATGTAGGACAAGTCGCGAGTACTAATAATTGGAGAGCGCATCATTATTTCTGTATTTGCCGCTCGCAATCGCGCCTATTATTTCCTAATTGAAAACATCGACCAAGAGAATTTTCCTACTTACAAAGAAAGGAAGTAGACCTTCGGCCCGATCGCGATCCAACGCTTCCAACAAAGCTTCTCCCCTCATTGCCAGGTCATCGTCTGCCTCGATGTACCTCATCCTGACCAATCCTACCAGACCAGCCTTCTCCACGCTCGAATGAGCCTGACCAGAAAGGATTGGACAACCGCGTCATTGTCAATCTAACTCTGACTCGACGCCTATAAAAGAAAGGCCCACCTGATCGGAACAATAAGCCACGAGGCGAGAATTGATCTCGGCCGGCTGTAGGTCTGGCTCGTTCTGCTGAACATCCCTGATTGCGCGCGTTCTCGCCGCAAGTAGGCAAACCAATGTGGCTTCTGACGCCGTCGTCTGTATAACGCCACCGCCTCCGGATCCGCCTGGCCGATGAAGGAATTCCTCGGGAAGGCCGATCATCTTGCCCAGCCAATTCGTCACGATCGTTTCAAGCTCGGTGCAGACGGGACTCGAGGCCTGCCCAAACAGAGAGACCGTTTCTTCTTCGGCCGGTCCTTCGTTCCGCATAAAGCTTATAACAACTGTTCTGTTCCTCACTCACCCATGTGAAGCCGAGGCAATTGATCGCGTCGGCGAGCATGTCGCCCAGCAAGCTGACCGGCGAATTTAAAGCTGGGAAGTAGGCGTGCATGTGAGGGCTCTGCCAATGTGTTACTCCCGGCATGATGCATCTCTCGATGTCGGCGAATATATCCTCCCAGGGTTCGCCGTCAACCGGTGCCGAGGCTGGCAGAACGTTTCTCAGATATCCCGGCGATACCGCTGGATAAACTCGTCGGGTTCGTATGTTCTCGAGATAATCGGCGATATAGTCCACCATTTCCTTGCCTAACGATTGACGTAGGGCGTAGGGCAGTCAAGGGGAACGCATTTCAGGAGTCTGATGGCTTGCAACGCAATGGTCATTCGTGAAGACAACGACGGTGTTGGCGCGAGCAAATGAGAAAGCTTCAAGTCGCGAACCGTGTCTTTGTCCAAGCTTTCGCTCATTTTCCGACTCCATCGTGTTCGCCTTTGTGCCGTTCAAGTCTCTTCGTCCGTCTTTCAATGAACAACGAGGCGTGTCCGAGGAAGTAGACACTTGGCAGCAATAATGACTTTGCCGAAAATCACGGCGCTCACGAGTCGAAGCAATATCACGCTCCGAGATCTGCCTTCGAAACGATCGAGCCTTATTCGAAGGAAAGGCGCGAGAATAGTGATATCGAGGCCATAAAGTCCCTCCCTGGGCTTACACGACGATACCCGTCGATCTATCTCTCTTTATTGCCGCCATTTCAGCGACTCCGGATCCCCGCCTTCCTTCCCATACGAAGGTCTTTCACGCGTTACCAATTGTGTCGTTTCTACCTTCGAAATTATTCACAATTGAGCGGCCAGCCGATTCACCGTACCCTACCTTCATTTAAAGGAACGTTACGTTCCTAGAAATAGCCTCGCGTAAATTCCGCTTCCTAACGTGACAATTTCTTCCGACGACGCGCGACGTTTGGTTTAGCGACTAAGACAATTGTTCCTGATGAGGGGAAATAATGATTTAATGATACCTCGCCGCGGTGGCAAACAGAAAAATTTCTGATTTCAGTCTGTCGTCGTCCTCGTCGTACGGAGAATCGTTCTGTGCCGTCCACGAGGTACAGTCGCAATAACGGATCACGTGCTCCTGCATCGACGTAAGACGCGCGCTTGACAATTCGTTGGAAGCTTAATAACGTTTGAACGAAACGCTCCAGGAGGAAATGTTCGCTCATTCGCCTTCGCAAGTGATTGACGGTTATGTTAATGTCACTGCTGACACGAGCAGCAATTAACCGTTGCAAACCATCGACGAGTCTCATCGATTTACTCACCATGCTTGCGATATTCTTCTAGATTCATGCTTCCTGCAACAAACGCGTCACCCGCTGATGTATTTCCACTGCTTATATCCTTCTTTCACTGCTATTACGTGAATCTGCGCGCGCGAACGACGAGAGAAATGTCGAAAAGTCAGCCGAGAGGGTCTGACAGTTTCACAGTAGCCAAATTTCGAAATTTCGATCGCACCGTTTGACGCACATGTGGTGATTATAGGAACGCGTTCGATCACTCGACAGAAATCCGCCTGGCTAGGTGATCGGAGATGGCCGTTGAGCTGAGCGAGTTGCGTAGAGGGATCTACTAATCTTAGTCGCACCATACGTATTGACCTAGCACCGAAACGTTGCGTACAAGCAAAGGAAGCGTCACTCGCGTACAAGAGAGCCCACGTCGGGGCTACGATTTCTACGGATTCATCATCGATCGGACCTCACACGAGCGCGCGAGCTTATTAGGGTAGTGTGACAAGGCTCGTCACGGCCTAGAACTGGATCAAACGCGCGGGCTATCTAATGCTTTTTACCTTCGCATCGAACTGCCGCATGCCGGTTGCTCACCGTATCCGGCGCATCAGGCCAGTACTTCTCTACGCGAATCTCTCGTTGGGCAGCCAAGAGAAGTCTAATTAGGTGAGGCAGGTGGAGATAGAGTGCTAATATGGCCGCTCGCTAATCCTGTTTTCGAAAACACACAATGCCACTCACGGGCGCGGCCAAAATCTGTCCACCTCCATCACGACTTCGAGAGCACGACTTGAGCGTGAACAATTTACCCGATAGCCGTTACTCGAGATCCGCTTGAAAGGTTCTGTAAATGTTGGACGGAGTCAGACGTAGTTTGCGGAAAGTCCGCCACCCCTCGTTATACGCGCTTTCCAAGATATCTGCCTTAAAGTCTCTAAACGATAAACCGTTGCCAGACGACGAATAATAGTCTCTCGTTGCAATAATGACCGCGACCTAGCACTCTCAGACCGTCCGACACACTTTTTTCTTTCCTGAAAATGCTACACCCTGACATTTTCGTACCGAGCCTAGAACGTAATGTCCATTGCATCGGCATTACATTCTACACCGTACACCGTGACAATACCGTCTCACATTCACTATTCTAGCCGCGCTCAATCTACGCAGTACTAGTTACGTGGTATCCTTCTCGAAAATTCAGCTGCAACCGTTCGATTCCGGCCGTATCAGCGTATCTGGCGGAGGTCGACGCGCGACGCAGGCTTCAACACTCGAGAATTTGAGGGAAAATTGCTTAATTGCAATTCCGTGCGCGCACCCTTTTCGTCTTGACGCCGGAGAAAAAAGCTCCTAAGCTCGCACGGTCCTTCTTCGAAATGGAAATCGAATCCGTGATCCGCGCGATCTCGAGCTTAAGCCCGGAATGACGCTGAGCGATATTAAAAGCTCGTCCTTCTACCGTTTCCGCTTCCGACTTTTGTAATTTCCCGTAGCCTTTTATTCGTGGACCCCGCTTCCAGACGACAAAGTGCTGCAGAGTCGTGGAATTGGTCGATCGAGCAAGTTAATATAGCGGCCCGCAGGAAGATGATCGACGACAGCGATGGCGGTTCGACATTTTTCTACAGTCGTCGTTGTGTCTAACTGCGGATAATGCATTTTCTTTCGTCAGCTTCGAATCATTTCTTGATAAAATGACATCCTCGAAGCATTGAACGGCTGAGAGGTGCGCGGAAGGTCTGTCAAGATGATTGTCTTTCATCTGTCGTTTCGCGGCACATTAGATTTTCAACTAACTCGCATTACACGAGCAACAATGCATAGAAACAATTCCATTAACACTTTGATCGACGACGTTGCGTTCATACGACAATGCGCGTAATGGTCCCGCGACTGAATCGTCTTGTTAACCACCGACTGACAGGTGGAACGTGAAACTATCCGGCGCGTCGCTGCGGCGGCGGCGGTGGCGTATGATTCGATCAAGACACATGTCCCTCATTCGAAGCACACGAGACAAAGGAAAATGGAAAATTAAAAAGCGCCCCACTCAGCACATCCGCTATGTAATAAATACGAGTGACGATCCGAGAGGAAAAGTGGCAGGCTTCGACACAATCGCCAACTATTGTCTGACAATGAGAGTGTTTCAAAATATGTCGAGTGGTTTTGCAGAAGGGTTAAAAGCTGACCTTGTAGGACCTCGCTGATGACAGTCCCACGATGAAGGTGAGCCGCGCGGACAGTGTGAGGAGGGAGTTGCGATGAAAAGTACTTTCGATCACGTCGATCCTGCGGCGAGCGGATGTCCCCTTTATCGCTGGCCAAGCGCGACACTATCTTCTTCTTTTCCCGTATGCGTGTATACCTACGCGGTTGCAGGAAATCGGTGGAATGCGCACCGCTCAACAAGTGGCCGCTTTTATACAGCGGCGCGCTTAGCACGGGCCACCATTGGCGCAAGCGTGCGTTGTCGACATCGCGAGGACTCGCTCTGCAAGAGGGTGTGTGCGTGCTTCTGCCACTGTATTCGTCTCTACGTGTAAGGTGAGCGACGGGCCTCCGGAGTCCGATTTACGATCCTGAGGGAACGTCATCATCGGTGCGAGCTGATAATCGTGACAATCCGCAATCTCCGGATTTCCAGTCTGGATATTCATCACCGACATTCCCGCTCTTTCCCCGCTTCTTTCGCCCGTTCTAATTGTTCCGCTTTGTCGTTGTCGCTCCTTTCCCTGCGTCACCGATTTTAGTAGCGAACGATTTTCATTGGACGGTATAAGGTGGAAATAAACATCCCTTTCCGTACGAATTCGCCTACGACGCGATCGTGCGCCGTCGTGCCACTACTGTGCGTGCCGTTTGCAGGATATTGACATTGCGATAAAAATCGACAACCTAATTCGCCGACTTCTCGCGCGCGATCCGAAACCGTCCGAATTGGAAAGATACCGTGACATCGCGTTACGATCCGTATCGCCTTCGAGATACGGGACCGGCGAATTCATGAGCATCGACTGATTTAGAAAAGCTCGTGGGGGAGGCGGGTAGGTGGGTAGGAGATGGGTGGATGTCATCGGTGGCAAAAGACTCGTACACGCAGGACTCCTGGAGGGAGATGCAACGGAGAATCTGGCCGCGGGGAAGGGGACGCGACGGCCAACTTTTCCGATCTCAATTCTTCGAAAAATCTTTTACAGTCTTCGGCCGACGGCCGACGGCCGACGCCGAGCGAAATATTCCGCGCGATCGATAAACAGATTTATCGTCTTTATTACCCTCTTATTACGCGCGCCCTCGCCAATTTCGTCGATCGAAATATTCCTGACAAATCGAGCCAGTAGACAGATTTTGCCAAAAACCTGCGTGCCTTGACTGACACACGAGGACGCGTGCAAACGGTACTTCCGCATTGACACTGACGACATTAGCTTCGACGTCGTTGGGCAGCCCATTAATTTTACTCTCTTCCAACCGCGCAGGCGAAGGTGAACTGATCGAATAATTGGCATATATGTATGCGCGCAGTTCTCCTCACTTTCTCGGGTTAGGCTGCCAAAATTTCAACAAATCCGATACCGTTCACTGTACCTCTCGATAAACTTTACCGAGACTTCTGAACGACGCCAGAATTCAATGTTGCTTTAGATCCCCGCTCTCCCTCTCTCTCTCTCTCTCTCTCTCTCTCAATCAATAATGTTCCAATAGAGGTAAGTAGGTGCTACCCACAGGAATGCCGATGGAGAGAGGGGTTAAGACAAAGAGGAGAGAAGGGTGCAGAAGATTCTTCTCGCCGTACTAGTCGAATTTTTAGCTTCTTGCTCATTTCACCGAAGAACTGATAGCCGGTCGAATGAAAAAAAGACGTATTATTTTATTCCTTCTTCGCAAATCGATGAAAATTGTGGAAGGGGACTATCGAGGACATAAAACGGAACGACGCATTTCCATATACACATATGCTCATGCATAAACACAGCATTCTGTATCTTTTCAGCAAATCGTGCATAAGTATATGATAATGACGACGAATTTCATAATTGAAAGATGCGAATAGGACGGCTGATAATGTTGACGGTGTACCTCCCTGATCTCTACCGAATCGTAAGCCGTCTCGTCACAAACAAGGTGACTCGCGAGCTAATAACGCAACGCCCATAATTTCCTGATGATAAAGTTGCGGCACCGCTCGGAAGAGGATTAAATAATTTGCACCGAATACGTCATTCGATATGAATAAACGACAAAGAACGAACGATCTACATTCTGACGACGGTTTTATATTGATATCGACTTAAAATTCAAAATTGTGACAATTGATCGCTCAGATTGAGATGGAGCGGGTTTTTAAGAGGCAGATGGCGTCTTCTCGTCGCCGGTTGCTGCAACGGCGGGGGCAAACGGAGCTGGGATCCAGAAGCCCGGTGGTACGATGGTGCTCTTTGGTGCGAACGGGTCGAAGGGGCCAGGCGTGGTAGTGGCCAGATTCTTAAACAGCTGGTCCAGGAAGGCGGTCTTCTTTGAGATGAATACCGACGGGTCTACGACTGGACCGAAGGGACCATAGGGACCGAACATTCCTGGCAAATATTCCTTAGGAGTTCCGGACAATTGTTCGCTGATGTCTGCTTCAGATTCTTCAGGGATCGTCGTGAGGCCGCCGGGATAAGCTGGTGGTGGGCCGAGATTTGTCAACAGAGGCTTCTTTTCCTCCAAAGTCGATTCGACACTCCTTCTCCTGCGTGACCAGCTGGACTTGCCGTAGAAACTCGGCTCGGCGTACGGGGAGGCGAACTTGGGTGAGAATTTCGGACCCATCGCTCCGAATTTCGAACTGCCCTTTGAGCTCATGGAACCGAAGGACGGACCCATTGGTCCAAATGCACCACGTTTCACCTCCTTCGTATCCTCGATCTTCTCCTCGGCGATTTTCTCTTTTGGCTCAACTTCTTTTTCCACTGACTCCTGCACCGGTACGTCTCTCTTCATGTCGTACATGTCTTTGCTTTGCACTGGCAGTCCGGCATATGGGTACATGGGCGAGTACATCGGCGAGTACATAGGTGGGTACATGGCCGGTCCCATGCCACTGAACATGTTGCTCAACATACCCGTCTTCTTGGCAATCATGGTCTTCGGGTCGACGAATTTCGGGAAAAAGGGAGATGATTTTGGCATGAACGGTACCGAAACCGTGCTCATGCCTGGCACACCTGGCGGACCCAGCGACCTCGCGTATACTGCAAATAATTGATCACTCTAATAGTTACACACGGAAGAAATGACAAACGAAGAGGATGAAAATTTACTTACCAGGCTTCGTGATGAAGTCCATCCACGACATGCCGGGCGGCAAGACGGCGGTGGCGGTGGCAGCAAGTGCCAGCAGGCACGAACTAAACAGTAGTCCCTTCTGCATCTTGAACTGTGTCTGTCTGTCTTACTGACCGTTTCGTCGTTGCTTTTATACCGATGGCCAGACAGTAATCTCTGAAAAGCCTCTGGGATTACCGGTATGAGACGCCGTACCCGACGCTCCCGTCAATCTCTTTAAACTAATCTATTCTACGGATGTACCATTCGCACTTGCGGATTATAATTAGCCGATGCGACTTCCTTCTGAATGTACAGAAGTGCAATTTCCTTCTTAGGCTCGTTTTCAACCACCTGTGACGCTGCAATCGACGACGCGGCCGGGCTGTCGTTTTAATTACGACGATCGTACGCTTGGTACTGCTTGCCTATACAAGCGCTGTCTGTATTGTGCGTATTCGATTTACGTTCTGCACTACACGCTTATAAATGCTTCACTACTTATGCATATCTTATTCTTACCTAACTTTCAAAATTATCATCACAGATCATCGTTTACTTGTAATAGGATATGGTCTACTTTCAGGTTCGAAATGTCCAATGTGTCTCTACATGGGTCAGAAGCCTTCGTAATCACACTGTTATGGTACAGAGGCACACCGCAAGGAATTTAGGCAAATGTACGGAACCAACATGGTTCTCCTTAAAATAACTTGTTAAACACGAAAATCTAAGAGACACGTATTTTCTTATACATACCGAGATTTCGAGATTTAAGGTATGAAAGGCCGTTTTCAACGTTCTTTTACATATACTTTTGGCTGAATTTCCAAAACCATTCAGTCTTTCTGAATCTTGTTGGAATGCTTTTGATGGGTGTATATTGAGAGGGTAAACATCAGTCCGGAACGTGGAAATATTGTTCAAGTCGTATAAAATTAAATATAATCGAGCTCCAGCATCCCAAAAATTTCAGACAGAAATATAGATTGCATAGTTGGGAGGACTGTTGTATAGTTTACCTTCGAGTCTATCTAGCACGAACACAAACCATTAGTCACGCATTCCAGATCCAACGGCCAGTGTTATTTTACTACCAATAAATTTAGTATCAGTTCTCACCATAAGAGAGCGTTACGATGTTATGCCTCACTCTCGGCCAATAACGTTGGATGCGACAGGAAAATGATAACGGGGTCTCGAGAGACCCAAGATGTGCGACCAAAAAATGAACGTGTGTTACGTCTGTCCTAAGTCTTTTGGAATCTAAACCATTTTCCTTTAATTTGAAATGAACAGAAAACGTAATGGTTTCTGTCCGTTCCGGTAGACTTGTTATCTTAGACTCAAACCAACTGTCCTGTACTTACCATACGGAAACTGGCCGAGACTTCAACCACTGACGCAAGTAGTAACAGCCGTTATTCTCTATAAGAGACGAACCAAAGAACGTTGCTTTCATCGCTTTGTCTCGCAGAGCACTTTCATTTCAATGTGATATAGAGAGAAGTCAGTGTCCATCGTGATACCGTCCAACACGTTAGCAAAATGTAAGATATGTCTCAATCAAAATGCACTAAAGTATACGGCACGAAATCTCTTAACTCACACTTCCTTATCAGTTCAATGAGAAATTTAAATTTCCTGTAAAAACATGGACTTGCTATTGCAGATTCTGATTGTTTAGTTGAGAGAAAAGTTGGTGCGCATTATTAGATGTACATACCTATGTAGGATGTATTATACCTACAGGGTATTACGAACGAATGCAATGTACCGTTGATTGCCGTGGGCGGTATGACTCCATCTTGCCTCGCTCATCTCTTGCTCGCATCCTACTCGGTCGGAATATACCTGATCGATTCAAAGAATTGAGGCAGCCAACGATATCCGAGCATAACGCAAAATTACAAGGCAGAAGTCGCCTGACCAGTGCGTGCCGTCGTACTACTTGCACGTACCAACCTAACGCCGTTTGTCATTCTTCTTGGATTTTGAAGATATATAGTTTAGGAGGGCAGTTGAATCGTGACGATCTGTGGGTGCCTTATCTTTGAAGAGGGCCATCGTCTCGCCATTACCGATTCAACGAGACATCGATTGCCGCATTGCGTTCCCGGGACGTCATACACACAGAAGCGTGCAAGACGTTAGGCAGCATTCGTGTCACCTCCGGTGGCTAGACTCTCTGTGTACGACAATCGCTAGATCCGCGAGACGAGTCGGTCACGGTGATGTATCGAATGTCGCGCATTGTTTTTGCAATCGTACGACGAACGACCAAGTTACATGTGGCGGCAGCACCGTTAGGCGGCATTTACCGCCAGGCGAACACCATTCGAAAGGTAGCCCGAATACAGTCTCGAGAGTCGTTGGCCGACTTGGAAACGCGACAAACTTCGAAATCTCCCGGATTTTCATTCACCCGCTCTTACCAGTCAATTATTTCGATGCGACCAGCTGCGTCTGTCCCACACGTTCATGTTAACAGGCGCCTTCTATAATAATCGGCCAACTTCCTCCTGATAAAGTTTGCATCGTGAAAAGACGTCGACACACCGTGCTACCGCACTCCTAGCACAATAGCTTCCTAGGCCAACGATGTACGGCTCGCGATAGACCTAATCTTGTTGAGAGGTGTGTCGCTGACGATGTCCTTGAAAAATAGCTAAGCATATGTGGGGCGTCTACGCACACGTAAATGTATACGGGCAATAACCACGAATGACTGTCCATGAACCTTGAAGGTCCCTACGCTTACTTAGTGGGGGTATGCTCTCAGTCCTCAGTCCTTGACTCGAGAGTTTGACATTCTAACGTCACTCCTCGCGCGCGGAAACCGCACACGCGATAAGGAGCACGTACCGTCGTCGGCTGACGATAGAACCTTCGAAGTTCATCGAGCTCTCTGATATCGCAAGCACATTGTAGTCGACATAGCGGTGAGGCGATATGTCGTGCGAGACGGTCAATTTGAAAAGGCGACTGGACAGAGGATAACCGTATGCAACGCGGTGATGGCGAGAAGGAATAAAACGATGCGATGGCTTGAAAAGGAGATAAGAAGAATTATTATCGGAATAGCTGTATTATTATCATAAAATACCGGTTCCCGTCGGCGGGAGCGGTGGTGGTGGTGATGGTGGTGGTGGCGGTGGCGGTGGCGGTGGCGGTGGCGGCGGCTTCGGCTTCGACTGTTGCTCGCCGGTCGGTCGGTTATCCCGGTAGAGAAATGAAAAAAGGACGGAACACGGCTCTGTGTACGCGCGATAGCCACGAATTACGGCTGGCCGTGAACCTCGAAGACGATTCCCACTGTCGAGTGGGGATGCTGTACCGCTATGTGGCAGTGTTACATCGTACTTCCCCCACCGGCACTGCCCAATCGCACCTTCCCGTCCCTCCAGCCAAGCGACCCTGCCAACCGCCAACGCCAACCGATCCCACTCCCTCTCACTATCTCGATCGTAGCGATGGGCATGATTCAAATCCTGCCTCCCGTTTTGCAATCGTATTTTCGCCATCGTCAGCGGATAATGGACGCCCTGCGACCAGCACGGACATGTAAACTACGTTCAACGGAGTTTCGCGGAGAGTTTCGCATCGCCCGTGCCCTCTCGACAACCACTGTTCCGGCCACATTGTTGCCCGCGTAATCGCGTCGCGCGTCGTCGCGAGACATCATCGATAAAATGCTTGAGTGACGCTTCATCCCATCACTACTCACGGCGGACGGCCTCCCGCAGTCGGGGCACAACGGTTACATTTTACCGTTGCAAGCCGCTCGTTCGTACTGCGTGCGCGCGAGCTCACTGTATCCGTACCTACTCTCTCTCTCTCTCTCTCTCTCTCTCTCTCTCTCTCTCTCTCTCTCTCTCTGTCCCTCTCGGTCACATTCAGGCCCGAATTGAGCCCCGCGACGAGTCGCATCGATTTGCTCGAATCCGCGTCGACTCGTAACCACCAGCCGTTATTCTCCACGTCGATTATTACGAGGCCGACGAAAAAATGAAAGGGCGGTCAAGCGAGAATGAACCCGAGAATGAACCCTTATGCCTTATAAATATGTTCTTTCCCAGCGCGTCAAGGCAATAAAGCGATCGTATCCGCGTAAACCGTAGCCACCTCCTATTAAGACTCCTACGAACATGTCCATCTTTCTGTGTGCGCGCGTATCTTGCACACGTAGAGGGAATGTGTGCTGGAGATACGAAGGTAACCACGGGGCCAGTGGCCCTTCCAAAAATGTTAGATCACCGCTCGCCCCTCACTGGTCCTACTCGTTCCCTCGATGAAGTAACCTCAGGTTAAAAAAAAAAAAAAGATCTCTCTATGCTTGTGCCCGTGTGCTGCACGTACACGACGCGACGGCACACAGCCGTTCCGAAGGTTCTTCTTTTTCGGCCGCTGGACGCGCAGGTTGAGGTTCTTGACTCGACTTGACTGGATACTGGCTCGGTCCCGCGTATGGGCCGGCCTGGGTACCGGAGCGATGACTTAACGCAATCACGACAGGCTCTGAATATTGTTGTAATCGCTCCTGTAAAACATATTCCGCCGCTTTTCGAGGAAATTCATACGACAACGTCAAAATATAACAAGTCAGTTGTTAACTACGCTTAAATTGCTAGAAGTCATCTTCGTCACTTGACTTTCCCGGCAAGTTTAAGTGAAATCGCAACTTGTTCTTAAACCTCGTGACGGGTTAGAACGTCCTCGACATACGGTTAAAAATAGGTGGAAATTGATAAGATTTTCGGTGACGCAGCACCGAATGTTTAATGAATCACAGAATGTTCCGTTCTCCGAAGGTTAAGTGTTACTTCGAAGGGAATTGGATTGCGTCAGTTTACGTCAGCTCTCGTTGTTCGGCGTCTTGAAGGAGACTTCATCAGCATCTGTTGGAACGTCCGAAACGATCCTGGAACTATTTTGTCTCGACAGTAAGCCGTTTCTTCTTGCCCCGAATCGCAAGGACGAGCAACATCTGCCGGTGTCAGGAGATACCGAATGCTGCAAAGGGAATTCAGTAAACGTGCCATTTTAAAGTTACGATGTTTGCTAATTAAAGTGACGATCCACGGGAGAAACTGAAACTAATCAGTATCCGTCCTCATTCGACTCGGCTAACAAGTCAGAAATAACAATCTGTTGTGACAAGTTGAGGACAAAAGGGCCTGGCGCATCGTGTTCCGTTCTGGATCTTTCGATTCGCGTCGATGTCGAAAGAAAAGGCAAACGAGGTGAAAGGAAGAAGGTGGCGACCGTTGGACAAAAATGTGCCGTCCGGTTGATCCTGGCACGCTTCAACTTTTGCACGTGGACGGAGGCAGCGGAAGAATCGAGTCGCAGTGCTGAAGAGGTAAGAAAGAGAGCACTAGGTGTTAGGTAAGGAAAGGGGTGAGAAGGAAAAAAATATGCTAAAGGTACACGATCAGACGACGGAGGCCGTGACGAAAGGCACTCGAAGGTAGACAAACAGGCAGAAGAAAAGAGGTTGGGTAAGACCGAAGCAAGAAAGAAACGGGCGGTAAATGACGAAGAAGCGGAAAGAAAGAGCTGGAGCTGGAGCTACACCTTATTGGAGCTGTTTCGTGTGAAACGATCGAAATGGTGAATCATCGTTTCCCGGTCGTTTCCGGTAACATCGTCGACAACGCGTTTATCGCCAAGTAGATGAAAGACGAGGAGGAGAAAAGTGAGAAGAATAGCGGTATGCGAACGAGACCCTTCTCTACTTGGATATATTTTTAAAAAGTATCACAGCCAGAGATGACTCGAGCACAATCGTATTAACCGGTCTTCACGTACTCTCACTTTCCTCACGAAAGAATAACTCTTAGAAGAGCGCTTTGTGAAGAATTTGCTACGGACCACAAGGATGTCCTCGGGACATCGTAATGCATTTGACAGCGAGGGTGACGGTAGCCGACGACGCGTCGCTTTGAGGAGGAGAAGTTTTCGGTTCCAGCTGCGTGAGTCGCAAAACCATCCGGGGACGCTATTTACATACAGGTAGTGACGGGGGAGGGAGAGAGCAATCCCTACCGATCTCCACGCGTGGCGTGCGTATTACGATGTAATTGCTTCCCAGAATGTAGCCTCCTCGCAGGTTATACCGCTTACAGTAAATGTACCGTTTCGCCAGACTACGATTTGTATTCTCGCGCACTCGCTCATGCCCGTATTGCTCCGCACGCACATGATGCACACGCTTTTTAATCCAATTACCATGTGCGTGGGTTGAGTGAATGCAGCGGCGCTAAATGAGCTCGGAATGACCGTTACACGGTGTCGATTGGCGTGCGGCTCGGTAATGTAGTCTACCACGGCTTCGGCTGCTCCGGTTACGCTTACGGGATCATCGGAAGGGAGAAAGTGTCAAGGAGGACTGACTGATCGTGTCGCTCAGTTCTTCAGGATCAGGATAGAATTAAAGAGCTGTGGCGTTGACGCTTCGACGCTAACGTGTCGAGCGCAATCCTCCCCCTCCTCTCTATACTGACCATATACTTACTTACCAGGGACGTATACCGACGTACCTATGGCTCCCACTTTACGGGAGAGACGACTAGCCTTGGGTTCGGCGCCAAAGACCGGCCCGAGGTCAACGACCATCGGAATATTCACGTTTGGCCGGGAGGCCGAGGTGGGGCTTGGTCTGAGCGATTCCTCGGACTCGGATTATTGCGGATCCGCGGACGCAAGGCCAGCGGGGAGCACCGCTGGTTAACGTCAGCCCATTTCTTGCTCATGCCCGACACTTGCCCATACTCTTCGCCAACTACTCGGCTTCACATCTCAAAGGGATGCATCGGCGACACTTGCCGTTCGCAGGCGCAGCCTCGAAATAGCCTGAATGAAACTTTGCACGCGCCTTCGCCTCGTGTTCGAATATACGGGGCACGCGCTCGACTAACGCGCGTCGATGGATGCATCGTCAGCAAATATTTTTCCTTTTCAATTACTCGCGGAGTCGATGACGCGCTCCTTCGAACTCGGAACGCCCCTTCGCGCTCTAACGGGACCGAAATCATCACTTACGCATCTCCGTAAATCTCTCCTCTTACTCGTTTCCCCCCTCGTTGCTCGACGAAAAAAACCATGGAAACGACATTACGTTACAGTATTTTTTATGCCGTTACGATACCTCACGCGGCTAATTGGAAGCGCGCGAACAATTAATTAACGGCGCGGCGCGGCACGGCGTACGGAAATATTTGTTGTCGGTAATCACGTGTGCGAGCTGCGCGTCCTCGGAAGAGGCTGGACTGCATAAGAAAGGAGCCGAATCAAAAGTCCAGTTTGAGACAAGAATTTATGAGATACACCCGGTATCGTAAGGCAATACTGTGCCACTACGCGGCAATTAATCGATCGATTACCCAACATACAACTCTGTCCTTTTGAAGTTCAAAGAATTCAATGTAAAAACATCATAAAAATGAGTAGATACGAATTTGTAGCATGCGTAGGGGAAAGTAGTGTAAAACCTGATATTCGGGTAAAAACCGCTAGCGTCGTTTCTCTAAGATAAAGAGATGCGACAAGAACCCATTGTTTGGCATTACATTCGGATGGACCCCACGACGTAAGTAGGTGAATTGCAGAGGCCACAGAGCATCGTCGTTTGCCCGATGTTTTCACGTTTTATCCCAATATTTACCGTATATTAAAGTCTAAAGATATCATGTTTAGTGGATCTAGTTTCTGCAAAGAATTATTTAGCAATTCAAAAGCAAACGAAGAATGGATCAGGTGCCATGTATGCCTCGGGCATTAACCCTTAATAACCTAGAGTTTCAATTTTGATACCAATCTTTTAATTTTTATTTTTCCTATTTTTCCCTTCATCTAGACCCTCAAGCAAACACAGTAATATTAAAAATAAATCACTTTCGTAAATCAGGCTACTAAGGGTTAAAAATCGGGAAAATCAACATCCCTTAACTAATTGTCGATTTTTTTAACGGGCTCCTCACGCGTGTTCGTCGAAGGGTCATAATACGGGGGTTACTACGGCCAACTGTAGGGAGGGAGGTAGAGAGAGAGAGAGAGAGAGAGTAGGAGAAAAATAAGGCGTAATGGAAGAGAGGGTGCCCCGTGAAGGAAATAACGGTGAACGATGCAGCCGAGTGACGAGCTCGTCGCGGAAGAGGGCTGCGTGTATCGCGGAGCGGTAGCAGGTTCGATCTAAGAAGAAGGAGGAGGTGAAGAAGAAGAAGAAGAAGAAGAAGAAGAGGAGGAGGAGGAGAAGGACCAACGGCCAGGAGGGGATGAAGAGAGATACTCTCTCACGCCACAACGTCGAGTAGGTAGTTGAAAAGAGATGAAGACTTGTAGAGGGAGAAGTTGGTTGGCCGCGTGTAGTGGGGAGTTTCGTGGGGGCGAAAGTGAGAGGGGGAGGGGATGGGAACGGCGGTGGTAAGGGTACGCGGTACGAGGACCGTACGAGCACCTGTGGATCTCCGCGCGGCTCGCGGTAGAGTCACTCACCGGCCACCACCACCGGACCACCGCCGAACCGAACCGAACCGAACTGATCGTTCGTTCATAGGAGCTAGAGAGAAGGCGCGATTTTGCTTAAGGACGCGCCAGCATCATCGTCGCACCACGGGCTGGGAGAAAGAGGGTGAAAAGTGGCGATCGGCCGGCGATCGTGAAGCGGGCTGTTTCGCTCAGCGTGCACTTCCGTCCCATTCGATTGCTCGTCTAGATCGTCGCGACAGCTGTTCCAGCATTGGCCAACGTTGCTCCGGCGTCATCACGACGCGTAAACGTGCCGGCTGTCACTACTGGCGCCGCCGCCGTCGCCGCCGCCGCCGCCGCCGTCGTCGTCGCCGATGACAGACAAGCAGTCGCGTTTTTACGAAGGTCGACGACGACCACGACGACGGACGTGCCAACTCCTGGAGCCCGATTTTCGCCGGATCCTGATAATCCGAGGGCTGCTAGCTTGAAGCTCGACTTTCATCCAAACGATCTGACTTTCGTCCCGCGTTATTCGCCTCACCTCTCAACGCGTCGCTCGCCACTCAACCGTACGGACGAGACACCTGTGGAAGTGGCCAGCACCACTGCTTTACGGACCACCGACAGTTCAAACTGTCAGCTTCAAACGAAGATCAGAGTCGGATGAGAAGAACCGCTCTCGCCGATCGATGGACTGATCCTGAGTGTCAGTGTCGTGGACGAGTGTCGCGGAAAGTTGCGATGTGCGATTGAGAATCTTTTGACTAAACGCCCGAGTGAACGCGTGCGCGATAAAGGTGCCGACTCGTTGAAAAGCTTCTCGACTGATCGAGCAGCAGACAAAACAAGAGAAACAACGTGCTTGCAAGCTCACAAATGATGCGGGAGGTAGATTAGTTTTCGATCGACAGTGATCCGACGAGTAGTCAGTGCAAATATCAGTGCGCGATACCGCGAGAATTGACGAGCGTTCCTTCGATTAAGTCTGCACGAGCTATCGAGGATCTCGTCTTGTCCTTCTTGTTTGGATACCAGGATATGCGCTCGTCGACATCATGCCTAGCACCATAAGAGGTAAGTCGAAGAAAACTTAATAAGAGCGAGCGCCTTTCGTCTTCGTGTTCTGACGGTTTTCACGTCGTGACTCGTGACGTGTCATGCGGCCGTTGAAACGCGACTGCAACGCGCACACACATCTATGTTCCATAAAAACAAGTGCGCCTGGACTGCTTGGAGGGATGAAAGGCTACGAAAAAAGCACGCCATTAACAGACTCGTTTGAAAGAAATCGTCTTTCCTCAAATGATCTCGTATTTCGACGACGCGCGACCTACGCAGATCAATTTAATTTCGCGCCAAACAACCCATATCTGGTGAAAAGTGAAATATCGATAACTTCCCCGTCGGTCGCATAGATAGCTAGATTGGAGACGGAAGAGGCAAACAAATACGTTTGTGGAAGGTAACAGTACGCGTTGTTGCGGTCACGATGGCAGGGTCACTCGAGGTCAGTAACACACTGACGACGGAGGCGGCCGGGCCTGGCGAGCAGGCAGCCTAGCAGGCAGCCTAGCAGGCAGCCGAGCAGGCAGCCGAGCAGGCAGCCGAGCAGGCAGCCGAGCAAGCAACCGACCGAGCAAACGAGCGGGAAGGCGAACTGGCCAACAGGCAGACAGGCATGCAGTCAGCCAGCCAGACCACGAGGCGAACCGTTTGCCGATCGTAGGTTCACCGAATCTAGCCGCGATACTTTGACTCTCATTAGTCTAGCTTCGGTCTAGTCTATCGACAAGAGCGCACCGTCATTCTATGCACCCCATACTACCAATCTGATCGACGAAAACTCCCTTCCCACTTTTATTCCGCATCTTCATCGGAGTATTTCCAGCCAGAGGAAATGTTGCAGTTCGAAACTGTCCGTCCCCGAGTCCACGTCGTTCGTGTGGATAAAACGTATGTGTGCAAGCGTGGATAATAGTCACACCGCCACTATTGATTCCCTTCAACCTCGAGATACGCATACATGACAGTTTCATCATTACTGTCTTTCCTAGCATGTCATTTCTAATTACGAAATTGAGCGGTTCGATCGATGAAAGTCCGAACGTTATTGAGTGTCTTGGACTTCCTTCGGGGAGCAAGGCAGGAAGGGTTATTCTCTGATTGGAAATTCAGAGACGGCACACCTTGTCGGCGAATGGCAAATGACAAAGACCGTGGCCGCGGCTAATAGATTGCTCAACGCTATTTCAAAAGCAATATAGGTTTTCGACATCGCACCGAAGCACCAAGGCCCAAGTGCAGAAGATAAATGTGAAGGGAGTGGAGGAAGGAGAGTGTGGGAGGGGCGGGTAAGGGTAGCGCGGGGAGGGAGGTAGGAAAAGGAGAAACTCTTGCTGTGACAGGTGGCAAAGACCTTGGTAAACGTAAGGGCGTCGCGATCGATTACCTAACCGGACACGAACGCTACGCCACGCCAACGCCTGCTTTTCGGCTTCCCCAGGGGCCGAACGCCGTTCGTCGGGCCCACGAGAGAACACGGCGCCCACTGCCGGTTTTCGAGCTAAGCGTCGACAGGCTCACCACTTCGGGACACGAACAAAAGCCAGGGTCGACGAACCTTCCGAACGCTCACACGCTCAACCACGCACCTACTCTCACGGCCACACGCGAGAAGCGCACATTCATTCGCGCGTACTCGCCTTCTTCTTCTTCTTCTCTCTCCCTCCCTCTTATTCCTCATATCACAACCTATCTCGCTACGATAAACTTATTAGTTTTTTATCGCAATCGTGTTGAACAATTACAGCATTACTTTGCATTTCGTCTCTTAAACGAGCCGCTGTCGTGTCTGTGAGACGTAATAAATACCGAACCCTTCCGCCTTCTATCTCTCTCTCCCGTTTGCTTGCCACTTGCTACTTGATGCACTCGCACCAATGCCGCTGCGGCGCGGCGCGGTCAGGTCTGAATTTCGTGGGTGCCGACTGCCGAGGGTCCTCGGTCATCGACACGAGATTCTTGCGATCGGAGAATCGACGAGATGCAGAGTATGCTGATTTATTTCGGACCCGCAAGCAGCAGCGTCGGTGTAATTCGATTTGGCCAAATTTTTCAAGCAAACTGTCTTGATCGTTGACCCTTCCACGTTCCGCACCTTTCCCACTTTCGCATAGATGGACAATTTTACTATACAACATTTCTCACGAACGCCAGAAGATGTGAACGTGAGTCGCATTAATGAGTCTTGCCGAATCTACCGTTAGCGATGAGTCGAAGGTTAAATTGTTTGCGAACCATTTGCAGGATTTCACCGCGAATGACACAAAGTTAAATTGTCGGTTGAGGAGAAAAAAGTATGCGTTCGAACAGAGTATTAAATAGAATTGTGAAGCAACAAATGGCGAACGGGCGTTATCTCATGCAGGATATTTCACGAGCGAATCGAGTGAAGATTGAATATTTATCGTGAGCGTGGCAAAAAAGTGGTCGGTGCCGAAAACGACGTATCCACGCACGATGGAATTTCGTAACGTAACCGATGTGTTTTAATTGAATGGGACGACGGGACGGCGGCGGCGGGACGTAATCGAGGCGTAACGAATGTAAAAATATACGCGGCACGTCGCTCATATTCGGCGAAAGATACGAAAGGGAGGACCCGAAGAGGTGGTTCCGGTGGTGGATAGGGTGATGCGAGGAGAGAAAGAATCAGCAGGCAATGAACCGGGCTTGTATGAGCCTGTGGGAGGAGGCTCTACCCAAATTACGTTCCGAAGTACCGTTACGGAAGGCCCATGACCGAACGAACGGCGCCGAAGGATCGCGTCCGTGAATGCCTTTGCCTCGAATTTCAACCTCCCTCCATCGCGTTCTTCCTCTGTGTGCCCACTGCTTTTAACGTCTTTACATTACTACTTCCAACTTGTCAAAAATGTGGATTATTAAAGGACACACGTCCGATCATGGAGGTAGAGCGGTAGAGGGTGAGGCGGCCGTTGAGCGCCGCGGAAAGAGAATGAGCGAGTCGTTCAGCAGGCTCGACAGTTCGTTCACAGTTCTGTGTCAGCGTAAACCGATAGCGACGCTATGTAGCAAAGGCATGAGTCACACGGATTCCGCGCTCGTAGTCGCCTTGTCGTCGAGAAACTTAGGATCACAAACGGCGATGACGCTTATTCACTGACGGTCATTGACGTCTACGATAACGGCGTTTCCTTCAGATATACTTGTATCTGTTGGCCAATCACGGCCGGCTCGGACACCGTTCAGACCTCGTCAGGAACAAATCGATCGAGATATGCAAAAGTTGTCGTGCAACGAACGAGAATATCGGTATTGCACACGTGATCGATCGTCTCGATACCGGTCTTCCGAGGAACGTCAGCACGAGACGCACGGACCACGCGCGCGTGCACTATGCTCACGCGTCATGTGTGTCCGCGTAGAGCACGTGAATGTGCCTCTACCTATCTACCTATCTACCTACCTACCTACCTACCTACCTACCTAACTCGAAACTCGGCTCGCTCCTTCGTTCCCCAGTCATTGAACCCCACGGCTCGTTCAACTTACCAGCTGTTTCTTACTACTCCCTCCCTCATCTTCCACCACCACCACCACCTCCACGTCCGTCACCTCTTCCCTTCTTGGAGTCTGTACCTGTACCTCTCGAGTATGGACCCTGCCTCTGCATCTTTTCCTTCCCTGCCTCTCTCTCTCTCTCTCTCTCTCTATTCCTACTTTCAATCGGGCTTTGCGAAACATGCCCTAACCGTGGACCCATGGCTTTTTTGTCTTTGCACTTTGGCTACGTCCAACTCTGGGGTCATTGGTCTCGATGGACTCACAGCCCATCGTAACTTGCGAACGAGGAGCAGCGGTAAAAATCATCCTTTGTTCGACAAACCACACGTTATTCCGTAATCCGTCGTGGCGTTTACAGATACAGCATCTGTAGGGTGCATGTTATAAATGTTAGTAATGGATGATTCGTGAAGAAGCGACCTTCAAATGAGTGAGCTAGTCATAGATCCGAGCAGTTGTGAAATTTTCGGCTTACTCGGAAGTAGAGTGGTTGGCCCACGCCGAAAGAGCGAAGCGAGCGGGTCGTGATGTCGGCAGGTATTCGATAGCACCGCAAGGGTCGTCGACCGTAGGTGCTACGCGCTCGCTTACTCACTTGCTCGCTCGTTCATTCGTTCGTTCGTTCGTTCGTTCGTTGCTCCTGGTTTGAGTTGGTACGCGGTACGGCCGAATCACAGCGTGGCCCACCGCCATCATCATCGCCATCAGCGAGCGCGCATCTTCTCTATCTCATGCTCGTAAAAACGCTCCAAGGTGCCTAACTTTCCAAGGCACGTGTTTTTACGAGCGGCACGATGCTCAGAGGTCGGAGTTAATTAACTCGATATCCCGTGGCCGAAAAGTCGGATAATGGTAGAACGTGGAAGGATTCGCGTAATCGGTCAAACTACCGGCCACGCTCTAGCGCCGAGTATTCTTTCGCATATTGTTAGCGGTATCACGAGCGGTCCTCTACACGCTCAATGATGGCAGATGGCGCAAGCAAAGAAATAACTGCGGCGCAAGGGAAAATGTAAGCAGTGCATAGTGCATATATAATATAATACGGTATCCGGCGCATATGATTCTTCCGCCTTCGGCGGAAAGAGCATTCCTGCGGCGACCGTCGGAAGCGAGGATCGAAAGCGGTGCAATATCGATTTGTTCAATTCCCGACGCAAGAGAGAGGGAACGGGGCTAAAATGAGCTTTTATATTAAATCGGAAATTGATGAAACCCACGCTACGCTAGGTCCAATCCCAGCTTTCAAAAGCTGTTCGAGTCGGGGATTTTGGCCAGTCCCTCTCCTTCTCTCTCTCTCTCTCTCTCTCCTCTCTCCCTCTCTCTCTCTCTTGTATGTATCTCTTTTTCTCTCCAACTTCCTTTCTCTTTCTCTCTCGATTCTCGAAAGCCAACTCACCTCGACAAAGCCTTGCCTCGAGGACAATGACCCCCTCGCCACCACGTGGCGAGTGATGTCTCTTCCCCGTCAAACCACCTTGCCTACCTGATTTAAAGCAACCACCCGGCCGTGAACCTTCGAGCCTTCCTAGGGCCTCTCTCACTCCTACCTCTTCCAGCGTACACGCGCACGCACACGCACTTTTCCTCGTTCCCTCGCAGACCCTCGCAAGCCCCCTTCTTCACCCTCTCGCTCTCTCCACCTTTTTCTTCGGCATGCCAGACTACCGGTATAAGTGCCCACCTACCATATTCTGCCTACCTACGCGTAGGTAGAATAAGCGCTGGTCAAGCTATCAGTGACGCGGTAGCTGAACCGAGAATAGAATTGTCACGTTGCGAAGCTGGTGGAAAAAGTGTTAGGCATCGGCGAGGAATCTTGGGCAGAGTGACCTTTCGCGATTTCGAACGAAACTCCGTTGAGACATCTGCCAGCTCGGGACGTTCGTCTTTCGATCGACGCTTAAGATTCGTACGCACATATATCGTCCTTCCTCTTTCTCTGCCACCGTCTATCAAAATAACCGATTTTAAAGTGACATTTACTATTCGCGCGCATGGCGCGGCGGTAGTAACGACCGTAGAAAAATCGTTTGCCAGTCGGCCCGCGACTCCCGCGAGGCATGAAAGTTTAACGGCAATTGCGTTTCAGCGCGGCGATGGCTTTTTCACGATTAACTGTACATCACTCGATAATCGCACGGCCAACATTACGTGTTCACGTCTCTCTCTCTCTCTCTCTCTCTCTCTCTCTCTCTCTCTCTCTCTCTCTCTCTCCATCTCTCTCTTAAAATATTGACAGCTCAGCTATCCTTATTCCCTATCTACAAAGTCGTCAACTACATGCGCTATTTCGGAGAAAATCAAATGATTGAAATCTGAAAAAATGCATTTTTTCCGTTGCCGTTTATAGGATAGGTGGAAAACGAGTGTTGACTCGGCGAGCCCTCGAAGAAGATAGGTACCTATGTCGTTGGAGAAACGTCTAAGCAAACATAGATGCCGACTTAACCTTTTCAAAGACATCTGACGTTAGCCTTTCCGGGTACAGAATTTGCATGAAACGAGGCATAGCATGATTTCAATGACACGCGAGAAGATATTTTCAACGTGCAAATATACCGTATTACGTGGACATTGCCCGCTTCATCGACTCGACGCCGCGACGTGCGAACCGCCGATGTCGATGAATAATCCATGACGAAGGTATGTCCAAAAATACAAGTCTTGATAGACGCTTTCATTTAAACGCCACTCTACGTTTGCCACTCTGTGTGTGTGTGTGCATGCGCTGCTGACACGATTATTATCCTATCCATCGCTCGTCTAAAATCGAAGCCGCGCGCACCGTTCTCCTCCGCGAACGTACGGTATCGATCGGCTGGAACGGAATAACGATACATCCAAATTACCGACAATTCGTGCCTCGCGAAGCTTCGAGTGTCCGTCACGTTGACTGTCCTTTCGACTCTGGCCGCACCTCCGAGCAGTACGGTGAACTTCCATCTGGCCTATTCGTGAATATCTCTTTGCTTCTGACAATGAGATCCAAGGCTAGGGCTAAAGCCGTACTTGTTCACTCAAGGAATTCCCATGAAGCAACGAAAGCCTCTGACGCAACGTGACGCCGAGGTCATTCCGACGAAATCCAAAATGACACGTTGCTACAAGGCCGACGATCCTCTGGAGGGCAACGAGAAGAGAAAGGAGGGAGGGTCGGAGAGGAGGATTATTAAGCGCGATCGCGTTACGTGGACCTTCGGTAGGTGGCCGCGGTTCGTGCAGCAAGGTGCACTGACCGCAGATAGAAACACGTGGACGCGGACCTGAAGCGGAGGGTGCCGGAGGGAGGTGGAAGTCGGCACTCGCCGAGTCGCCGCTCCTGCTCGTGACGAAAGGCACGTTAGCAATTCCGAAACGTCTAATGATTCTGACTCGCGCTTCTTTCCTTCGTCGCGCGTCGCCTTTAACATACTTGGCATGAGGCATGAGGCATGAGGCATCACGCATCAGGCCGATTCTGACGGTACTGCACTTTTTCCTGCCTCATCGCCATTATCCACGCCCGTGTCACCATCTCGTGACTCGCTGCGCATTCCTGGCAAGCGGACACTCTCTAGTCATCCGCGATCGCCTTTTGGTCGGCACTCGGCCATCAAAATTCACGATAGCTTCGGCAGACGTGAAGAGGTGAAATTAGTAGAAAGAAGCGCAACTGAGCGTAGAGAGCTAAACATCCGCGTATGCGGGGTTCGAGGTGCATCATATGGATAACGGCAAGAGCAATAAAAGTAGCGGGAAATGTTAGGTAAACTTTGTTCGTCGTGATTCCCCCCGAGAAGGTCGCGTGTCTGTTCGCGGGTTCCGTTCGCGGGTTCCGTTCGCATCGTCGAGAGGGGGGACAAAGGACGAGTTGGCCTTAAAACATCGACGGATGAGTATTCAACGCTTCGAGCCCTACGCGAGAGATTCATAGTCCTCGACGTCCGACTGCTTCTTCTTCTTCTTCTTCTTCTCCCTCCCTTCCTCACCATCTAACTGCGCGAGTTCTAGCGTTCTATGACGTAACTGCTCAGCCTTGCGGTACCTCCGCCGGCAACGGGCCTACATTACGTGAGTGTCCGTGCACGCGACCCGCATGCAACGTTATTTACCTGCGTATACTTGCGTAGAGAATCCGCTAGGCGTTGTGTTGTGACTCCGCAGAGAGTAGCACACGTTTCACCCGAGGGCTGTAAGCCTTTCAGCTTTACACCTTCTTCTCCCCCGATCCCCCAACTTCTGTAGTCTTACGGTCTTTCTTCCAATATCTGAGACAGGTTCTCCGTATGTCCTGTGTATTCAAGCTTGCCGAAACATAAACGAGTGATGACTCGTATAATGCTTTCATACTTTAACGTACACTGTACGTGTCAAGTAGAATTTTAAATGATATGAGAACATTGGTTAAAAATAAGACGTCTGGACTAGCAAGTGAGATAACGGTCCTTGTTATCGATAACTACCAGGGTGCACTTTGGTTGTATTCAGTTTTCCTGCTTCACTCGTCGTACACATAAGCGGTAAAGCCAGCAGGTGTATAAACAGCTGGACACGCGAGTATGCAGATATGTCACGGTTAAATTCCAAATACCCTCATTTTCCCAAGTCCCTGCTGAACGGTGCACCACCATGACTGTCTACAATGAAAAGTCTTGCTCTGTGGCCGCAGTTGAAAACTCCGAAACTGAAATAACTTACGAGAGTACCGAATTTCGTTGATCGTTGCTACGTCAATGTCATTCTCTCAGCGTTCAAACTGATTTCATCCGTGAATAACGTGCTCTTGGTCCTGGAAAGATTCTTCTCGTCGGACATACGAATCTCTTGTTTTCTCATTGCCATGTGCAAATGGTCGAGCACAATGCTGGCAGGTGGGCAAGTGGGCAAGCGAACAGAGACAGGCAGGCAGGGCAAGCGTTCATATATACGTATGCATGTATAACCGTGTACGTATGTAAGATACAGTTAGGAGTACCGTTCTGAGAATGCAACGGCTCGTAGCGAGTCGAGCAGAGCGCTCCAGGACTCCTCGTGGCTCCGGTTATCCGAGCGATCCTGCCTATCCAGACGGCGCGGCCCGATGACTTGGACGTAACTAAAATCGTACGATAATATTCGTCGTGCCACCTTTCTTCGCCATTCTTAGCCCATGATGCTCGTATCTTTATCACCGCCCACCGGCAAGTCCTGTGATCGTTTTGTAAGCAAGGCAGGCTCATCTGGTGAAAGCTTCGCGACGTCGCGTACCAGTTGCCGGTGGCGTCGGCGTCGGCGTCGGCGTCGGCGTCGGCGTCGGCCGCGATGACGACGGTGGTGCTGGCAGCGGCCTAGAGCTGCTAACGGATCGAACGATCCGAATAGGCGCGAGCAGCACAGGCGGCAAACGCATGCGCGCAAGACGCCACCCCTGATTCTGCTCGTGCCGAGGAAGGACCGACCTACCCCCGCGTGCCGAGTACAGCAGACTTATTTTCGATAAAGGTATTTTGAAAGTGAACCCACCGACGCACCTCTCGATCCTTCAACGGGCCAACGACGCGGTTGTCAAGCCAATATACGCCGGACGAGTGAAATTTCGAGGCTCCCCCGTCCATCGGAACGAGTGCGGACAAGTTTGAAGGGAAGAGCAAAGAGTGGAGAGAGCAATGCGAACGAGCGCTGCGAACAAGCGGGAGGGTCTCGTGCAAGAATAACGCCGTCCGTTGAGGGGGTGAGTGGGTGGTAGTCGAGGGCGCAGCACCGCGAGGAACGGTGCCTCTCCTCCCGAGTATGTCCTAACCTGCCATCTGCTGGCGGTCGCGGTAAGTTCGAGCCAGGCGATTTCCCGTGAAGAGGTGCGCAGCCGAAACGAAACGTTCTTGGCCCCCGCACCGCATGACGACCACCGCTTAAGCTTCAACGTGTGCCTCTTCTTTCCCGCTAAAGGACCGACGAGAGACTTATGGCGGAGAACGGTGGACGCGAGCTTTCCCGGACGTCGCGATAACTGCGCGCCGCTACAAACGTTGCGACGTCGTTCTGGACTCGTGCTAAGTGAGCGGGGGAGAGAGAGAGAGAGAGAGAGAGAGAGAGATAGAGAGAGAGGATGACAGCGACGATGATGACGTAGGGCCACGAGGCGCGATACCGTCTACGACCGCGAGTGCCCAACAGAAACGGACATTTCATGATATCGAGACGAAAGTGAAAGCTAAGGAGATTGGGCGGCCGCGAGGCCAGCCGCTACCTGGGGTGTGAACGCCGAGGGCTTCCACGACTACTGCACAAAAGTTTCCTCGTAAAGAACGCGAGTCGAGGCTGAATCGAGCATCGATTATCTCCGCGAGTGTCTCGTACGGTCATCCACCCACATCAAGACATCTCCAAATATTTTCACTTCCGTCGTCGTCTCGTCGACGACGACTTCCTTAAAGATTGGCCATCGTCTGTGCGGGAACGCGGTAGTGTCAGTAGCGTTCGTCGCGGGCGAGACCGAGGGTGACGGTAGTTATCGCAGTGGAGTGATGGTGGTGCTGGTAGTGGTGATGGCAGTGATGGTGATTCGTTAATGGAGGATGGTAGTGACCGAGAAAAACGAGAGGTCGCTGAGAGAATAAGGAGAGGAGAAGGGACGCGGTGTGAAATAAACGACTGTGAGGAGGACAACGGCGGTAAAGAAGAGCGTGGATGCAGGGAAGAAACGGAGGGCGAAAGACGTCGTTGGCCATTATGCCGTGCCAAAGCACAGCCGACGGAGACGGCTCGACGTCGTCGTCGTCGGTGTCGGTATCGGTGTCGGTGTCGGTGTCGGTGTCGGTGTCGGCTGGCGCTATCGACCGGAGAGTCTAAGCCACCGCCGAATTAGTCATCGAAGGTCGTCAAACGGCCAATCTCCTTCTCATCTCGTATTCATTCCTGCCCCTCCTCCACTCCCATCCAATCTCTTTCTGAGGTTATATGGCGCGGGATGAGTGTACGGGAAGACCAGACTCACCCTGGAATTGAAGCTCTCCACTCAGGTCACTCAGACCGCCTTGGGATCATCGAACGGAACCCATTAATTCATCGACGTCCCTATGCGCGATGTGAAGGCTGTATCGAGAACGTGGCAGAAAGCAGAAGAGAAGTCGGCAACGTACCGTAGGCGTAGGTGCGTTCGGAGGCCCCTCGTGCGAGGGTGAATCAACGAGTCGTTCTTTGAACGAGACCCACTGACCTATCGACTCGACCGTCCGCCTGGCCCCACTCCCTGTCACCCCCTGCCACCCCTTTCCTGCCTACGCTACCCATCATTGACTACCACCCTCTGTCTCGTTCAGGACGTCTCCCTTCCTCGTTTCCTTTCATACCACTCTTCCCCGTGGATCGTCGCAGCACGCTCGCACTGCATTTCGCCCACATAGAGCGCGTCTTCGCCCGTTACCCAATTGCCCAACGAGCAAACGCTCTTCTGAACGCTCAACGATCAGTCTCTCGGCCTCACCTAATGCATTTCATCCTCGACAATTCGATGACAGGATTATTCGAGAAGGATTATTCTTGGCCGATCAAAGACTATATTTTCGGACGTTTTCCGGGAGTGATGACCCAGAAAACTCTGGTGGAACTCGAACAACAACAACAACAACATGCAAATGAATGCTATTCCTTGAAAGCAATCGGAGATGAGGTCGAGAAAATTTCACGCCGTTCGCAGTTCTTATGGCAAGCTCCATAAATACAACTAGCCCCTCCCGACTTGCCGTCATCATTTAAGCTCGGCTTTATGTGGGACCTCTGATTAGCATCGAAGAATTATATATTAAGAGTAAGATGAACACCGGGCCGCTAGCCGGTACCGTACGAATGAGCGACTGAAAAATATGTTTTCAATGAACGCAGTAAAATTTGCCAACCCGACAAGTCGATACGTATAAGGAGCATGTTGCACGCTGCGTTGGTTTGACGAACCCGACGGAAGCCGAAATTGTGGACGAAAGATGGCGGAGAGCGCGGCAAGCCCCAGCGCCGTGCAGGTTGCTACGAACAGTCCGCAGCAACAGCAACAACAACAACAACAACAGCAGCAACAACAAACGCAGCAGAATCAACAGCCACCGGACATAAGCAGCTCCCAGCTTGCGTCTCCACCGATCACGGGCACAGGTAGGGATCGGAAAATAAGCCTTGAAACGATTTCGTATTTTTGTTCGTTTCGACAAACTGCGACATTTTTCCCGTTTACTTGGATCAGCTTGACGCTTGACCTGCCGACGTAACTCGTAGCCTGCACGGTTATTTAGTATTGCTGCAACGAAGGGCCGTTACTTGGTCGCAGATTCAGCTAGACCGCCTAGACGGAATGACACGGTAGCGGCTCTTCTCGTGCATGCACTGTCATACGCGCGCACGCGACTGATTGCGGGAGTGCCTTGGCGGAGATAGCACGTGCGAGAGACGCGCAAAGACATCCTACTGACGTACTACAATGTGGAGTGTGGAGAAGAGCGAGTAATTGACGTTCGCTCGGGCCCCAGCTCGAGGTGCGTCTCTCTGCCGAGCGCGCCAAACCTATCGAACGAAGAAAGAGGGAGAGAAAAAGGAACGGAGCGAAATGGGAACAATGTTAAGTAGATGTACCCGTACATGTATACGCGGGAGCGGGAGACGAACGGATAAACAGACGGAGCGCGCGAAGAACACAAAGAGACGGAGTATGGGAAGCAGCGCGCGCAAAAGGGGAAAGGAGGGAAAGAGGGAACGCAAGTCGCGTTAGCGGATCTGTCGGTCGAGTAACGGAACGCATCCAAGTACCGCTAGCACCGGCTCTGACGCGGTTACCGGACACCGTTACCTCACTGATCCGCGAGTACCGAGCTACCACGTGCTGTCTCACCGCCTCTTCTTTCAAGCGCACGCTCTCAACGGCGCTTCGCTGCCTCCGGGTGGAGAGTTCAGGGGAGCGAACCGTCACGAGACTAGTCGCTCCCCCACTCTCATCATTCTCACTTCCGGTTCGCAATTCTTATCATATATCTTATAAGCAAACCAAATTTCTCCAAACTCGTTGAAACATTTATGCCGTCGACGTTGGACGTGAAGTACTTGTACGGTGAACGAGGTAGCACCGAACGCGTATTACGCATAACGGAAAGAGGAATGGTGGACGCGCGACCGATCGCTCGTGTGCATCCCTTGGGTCTAAAGGTTAGGCGGTCAGCCATTACGTCGAATTACCGCTGTCCGGTAGGCAGAAATATGCACGACGTACCCGCATACGCATCTAATCTGATCAATATTTTTCAACGAATAGTCGATGCCGCGCAGGACGATCATTCGAAAAACATCCATCGTCTACGCCTAGCAGCTCCTAGCCTATCCGCAGTGCGCGAATTGTCTCATCGTTAACAAGCTTATCGGCTGTTATTAGGTAAAAGCGCGTACGACAGCGAAGCCCTGCGGACAAGGCAGAGACGCTTACGACAGCCATGGCATACTTTCAGGTCCGACTCTAGAAAATGGCACGACTACCCTTTGATCTTTTTGAAAGTCGCAAGGATGCAAGGAGAAGCAGAGTGATCGCGATGAATATTGTTTCTTCGTTTCCTGTCTGTCGGCAATTACTTGTTTGATGGTTGAAAAACGAAACATACTCCGTGAAGTCGCTACCAGTAGTTCCAGTAGTTTGCTCGTCCTTTTTCCCTCCGTCACCGTGGCTGCGCGGGCAAACGAAGGCGCGCGCGCGCGCGCGCACGTTGGATATCCTCGTCTTGCGCATCGTGTACATACGCGTATTACGTGGCGCGGCAGTAGGCCAAGAGTTCGATGGCCTGCAGCCTTGCAAGGCCGGTCGACGGCAAGGTACCGAGTGCGACGTCAGATGCCGCCGCTGACGGCTTGATGTCCCTGACGCCGACGCCGCGCGACGCGACGCGACGCGACGCGACGCGCGACGCCGCGACTATATAGCACGGCACGCGGCAACTCTGCGATCCGCCGTATCGACCGAACCCCAGTGATAACCTCACGCCTCACGCCCTGCCACCGAAAGACCGCGGTCGTAGTGGCGAGTTATCGCTCGTCGCACGACGTTACCGACGCCGCGGCCGGACAGTCTGCCGCGACACGCTCCTCACTCTACTTCGACGCTTCCGGTGAGAGCCCGTGCGCGCAACGGCGCCATCGATGTTGTGTAACTCTTACGTAGCCGGTCCCGCCGCTCGTCTTTTATGGCTAGGCCGACCGTAAATATCCAGTTCCAAAACGGGACAAGGTTATATTCGGTGGATATACGTATAAATACCGTGTCTAAGGAAAGCGTTTCTTTTTCTTTTTCTTTTTCCTTTTCTTTTTCCTTTTCTTCTTCCTTTTCTCGACCCTTACGTTTTTCATTCCTATTATTGACTGTACCCTTCTCTTATTGTAAGAGGGTGGGGGTGGAGAATCGGGGCTCCGAGGGAAACATACGATACTCCGCTAACTCCGCACTACCTTAGTCACTTAGCCCGAGCAAGTGCGTTTTCGGACATTGCGAAATTTCTCTCCTCGCCGATTGTCTCCTTCTCCTTTACTCGCCATCCGATTCTGGCGAATCGCTCGAGCGGGGACCGCTCTGACTCTCGCGGTCTCTCCAAGCGAAACGAGTCGGCGTTGGTTGCAAGACGAGACTTCCTATTGCGACACCCCCCATTGCCGACAACAATCGCTCCTTACGCTAAGAGCGTGTACGATCTCTCGGGCAGCCGACCGAGCGCGATGGCAAACGCCAAGGAAATAAGACGTTCACTCTCAAAACGTTCGATCGTATTTTTTATTCTTAGAGAGGCTCACACACTTACACGTTTCAAAGCTTTAACATGTCGAATTTTCGTTTTCAGGTGAGTAGTTGGATTCGACTGATTATGCACGACCCACGAGCGCACCTACGGTGAGTAGCAGCCCACGGAATTGTTAGCGCTTGACCGTCGATATGCGCGATTGCAAGGACCGTGAGATTCCGAAAGTGCATTCGTACACTTTGCAGTGGCGTCTAAAGAGATCGTCAAGGATACGCGCCGGTTATCTCTAGATAACGACGAGGATTGTAGTTTAGATGGCCAGAGACGGTTCTATCAAAGTTTCGGTTAAGATGACGGGGATGTCACAACGCGATTCTCACAGATGTGGAAATATTATTATCTCCGTTCACTGAGTTCGCTCATTGTCCGGCGTATCAGGCATCAGGCGGCGCGGGCGTATCAGCGGTCGAAAGCCACAGCCGAGAAGTCATCGACAAGTTGTTCGTTTGTCCGCTAACTGGCTGGTAGTAGCGGATTCGCGAGTCGATGGATGATTCCTGTTCTGCGTGAAATATGACGCCGCCTCTCCAACTCTCCATCCTACGGTATGGTCGTGGCCGCAGCCACGTACGTGTGAAACGGCGACTAAAGCTGCGCAGAACGCAAGGCGTTCTTGCTGTCCTCGGAGGAACGTTGCCCGAGGACGAGGATAAATTTTCCTCTTTACTCACTCTCTCCGTGCCTCCCCGTGCCCCTCCGACCGCGACCCAGGGGAGGACGCACTGTTTGCCGGCAAACAGATCCGTGCTACTGTATCTCCCTCGATAATAGCAGCAATCGCGAGCACCGCGACAAATGACCGCGGGGAATAACTCGAAGCCTTCGCAGCGCGCTGCCGATTCACCAGTTCAAACTGCTTCGGCGCTACCATAAATGCGCTTATAAGACTTTTCAATGCTTGCCAGAGGACTCAACAGCTGCTACGGCTCTCCGGTATCGTGAATATTTCAACGATTCCGTGAATGCGCCAGTGTCGCCTGCCCGGATTCCGGATACGCAACGTGAAAATGGAAAGGACCTAGATTAAAGCGGCGCTGGCAAAATGAAAGTGTTATTGATTTTCGTGAGGCAGCGCGCTCGTAAGAGCGCGCTCGCTCTTTGAGGAGACGAGGTAGGCGGCACGTTGCTGGCACGTTGCTCGTGTATTACGACGTCGACACGGTCCTTGCGGCGAGGTCTCGGGCCTCCAAGGTGGCGTGTCGCCGCCTCACTACCTCGCCGCGACTCGTATAAACTTAACCGGAGGGGATGCGAGAAAAGAATTCTAATTAGAATCAGCTAGTAATAAAACGTATTGCCAATCGGCACGGAAAAGGCAGACGGTATCTCGCGAGTGGCGTCCTCAGTTCTCTCATACTCGGAATATGCTCGTATGTCGGGGCTATCGTGACAGCGGGATAATCCAATTTTACGCTCCCTTTCATTAGCTCACGGAAAATCCGTCTCCCTCGCTTCTCACCATAACTCTCGCGTAATCCCCCGGCATGGCCCGCAGCTACGAAGGCAGCGCTCGCGATCGGAGAACTCTGCCAAGAACGTGCAATAGCGCGAAAGCAGAAGAGAACCATCCGACATCAAGTTAGTCGTCACTTTCCCCGCCTGCGGCGCCTCAATCGTTTCCGGGCCCGGACCCAACGCGCCGAGAGTAGTTCTTCTTTCCCCCCCTCCGCCAACATTAGCAATTCATCTAAACGTATAGAGTAAGCGCACATGTATCCATCCCGTAACAAAAGCCCCGCTACAGAGCCGACATCATCCGAGTCAAGTCTTCTACATACGTTCCTACTACTGGCGAGAAAGCGTTGCGCTCGCCTCAGCACATGTCCACGACTAACCCTTTATACTGTCGCACCCGGCTGGAGCCGCTGGAGGATCATTAAGCCGCTCCCGACGCAACGCGACACGACGCGACGCGACATGAGACCACCCGCCGGAAAACGAAGGTGAATCGTTAGGGATGCCGTGGTCTGGGTCGAACGATAGGCCTGCAAGTGCATTCTGACGCGAATTAAACTCATCACGCCACAAAAACCGAGAAAAGAGGATATGATTTTAGTCAAACATCTCGATTCTAGTTGTCCTTTACCTGCATCACGTGAGAGCGTCGCTAATACTGATCCATGCGCCGTATCAATAAAGTTCATTAGCCACTTCACTGAAAATTCATTAATGCAAAAACATGGCGCGCTGGTTGTTCGTCTATTAACGTCTACCATCTGACCAGAGAATGTGGATGACGAGAATTTATACTGTCGCTGCCGATAAAATGTCGAAGAAAGGCTCAAAGCCGAAATTTCGTCGGTACGTCGCGCGTATATAAAATTGTATGTAAAATCGAGAACTTGTTGGCGTAGTTTTAGCTGTAGCCAGAGATCGACTAAGAAAAAAGAGAAACGGAAAGGGTAAGGGGAAGAGGAGAGAAAAAGAGACAAAGTGCGAGAAAGAGAGAGACCCAGATTTCATTTTCGTTGATGAGCTTGGCATCGGTCCAGCTCGACTAAATATATACTCCCTTTCTCTCTCCGTCTCTCTTCCTGTCTCTTTTCTCCTCTCTCCATCTTTCTCTGTCGCATTTTCGTCAGGACCGCAAGCCGTCATGACGAAAGCGCGCGCGAACGCGAGAGAGAGAGAGAGAGCAGGGTAAGCGACGAACAAGACAGACTCAGAGTTTGGTTTGTCAGATACTCTGGGATATTGTAGGCCATAAAACGAGAACCGGCTACCTTTGATTCGACGATGTACTCTTGTTTGTAAAAAAGCCATTAGGTACCTGACGTTTTCCGCGCGGCTGGGTCGAAAAAAAATGTTTACCGCGACAATATTTTCCGACTGCCTCAGAGTCTGCCGCGATGCTTCGCGAATTTTGCGCTAGCGTCAATTTACTCTTTCATACGACCATGCCACTTGATCGTTCAAAAATATGAACGGAAGCAATGTTTTTCCGAAAGCCCACTGCGTGTCGAGGATTTCAGAGTTTCCGGTCAATAAAGAAAGGGCAGAAAAAAAATGAGGCCCGCAGGACCCGGACAGAACCCTTTCATCATACTTTGGAGGGCCAATTTGGAGGGCAAGACCCAGGCTATGACCCGTTCAGCTGTTTCATGTACCGTTTCACCGAGCAACGGTACCCAGCGAATGGCTTGTCAAACACGTCGTTTTCGCAACATAAATTACAGTAGGACCCGCTGGAAATTTCACTTGGTAACGTTACGAATGGCGTGTGCGGGTCGTTGTCGTGCCAAAAGAGCTCAGTGAACCCGGACTATCCACGAGAAAGCTTGTCAACGAAATGACTTGGTTTTGGTCGACGACGTCAGGTAGCGGATCGGCAAAGCCTGACGAATCTCCATCAAACAAGCACGAAAATGTTTCTCACTTTTTCGCATCATTTATTAGCGTCATTCTACTCTCCGCTATATTCACTTTTTTTTTCTTTTCCCCCCATGAAAAACTGTTAAACTTTAAGGTGACCGTCGTGTTCTCTTTTCTCGACGGTAGACACTGCGCGGCCGCAATATTAGTCTGAGGAACACTTTGCTCTAACAAGGTTTTGCGGGGGAGGTCGTTTGTAGAGAGTGAGAGAGAGAGACTATATAATTGCAGTGATTTTCGCGAAGCTCCCAGCCACATGTACGATCGCGCGACCAATTCGAAATGCTGCACGCACCGTCAAAAGTCGAGTCAGCCGCGAAACTCGGAACTCGGGGGCTCGCTTTCACGACTGACGGCCTTATTGCGCGATCGTCGCGCAGCAATGCCTCCTGTGCGACTTGTGCGAGGCGGTTCGTTTTCGGCGACAGGAATTTCAATGGGTACGGCAGACACGCGTATACACATGCTCACGTCCGCACATCAGTCTTCCCGCCGTACATCCATCGCATGTGCACAGATGAGGGTACGCACACGTTTGGATAGGTGTACACACGGCAATGAGTGACGCCACTAGCGTACATCCCGAGAGCTTTCAATGCTATACCAACCTACCTATCTATACAGCCACGTACCTATACACACCCGCTCGCTCTCCTATGCTCTCGCCTCTCGGTGTACATATAGCGACGAGGTGCTCGCATCGATCGTGCCTATATGTACAACGCGTGTACCTATCGATCGCCTCGCCTCGCCTCGCCTCACCTCGCCTCGTTTCTGTCGTTTCACGAGAAAAGACGAAACGAAAAGGGCGCGCTCGCAGTGCTCGCACCTCTTGCCTTTCTTCGCCGTTCTCGCCCCTCTTCGTCCCCTCAAAACGTTAGCCCGCACATCCCACGCAACCGACCAAACTCACGTCTCTACTCGCTCATACTTTGTCTTCGTTGCAACAACCCCTGATATCGCAACGAAATATTCTGAGCCTCGGCGTCGTCTGCAGATTCAACAAACTCACAACAGCACCAAACTGCGTTCGGCGTCACGCCGCCCGGCACTGTTCATGTACCATTCTCGTTTACTGAAAGAAAATAGAAATAAAAGTTATACTCTCTCTCTCTCTCTTTCTCTCTTCAGCTTCTTGCATTACTCTTCCGATAGTGGAGCAACGACGAAAACATTGCGTTCTCAGCCGAGGCGTCGGGCGAACGTACGTTCCAGTGTACGCTGGGAATGCTAATCGTAAGAGGGACGGGTCATTGACAGGGAACCGCGTGTAAACGACTGTAATTCGTGGACGGTAGAACCGGTAGCTGTGGACACACGTATTTGCCACCGTCTAAAATTCAGTCGCTTAAGCGGCAATTTCTACCTACAAGGAGGTTCCCTAGACCTTCCATCGACGTCACGCACCGCTCACAAACTCATTTTATCAAGCCCGCGCTAGCGCAGTTGAGATCACTTAGATTCGATTGCCCAATCGTTCGAATTCATTCTGTTCTCCAGAAATGTTGCACTTTTGATAGATTTCGTAGGTGCGTACGTATATCCGACCATGCCAGTCTTTCTACAGTAATAATGGAAACGCTACCTAGGAAGGAACGGACGGGCAGTTTTCCGAATTAACACATTTCATTCGTTTCCGGGACACGATAGATACGTTTTTATCTCCGCGTACATATCCTTGCGAACGGGACGTAGACGTGCTCTTCTTTCACTCTCCTTCTCGTCGCCTCGCTCGACAAATAATAAAGGGAGTTCTGTTCGCGCTCGGAACGATCGATTCGATCGCGCATCTTCCCACGTACCTGTACACGCCAAATAATAATAACTCCGAGGAAACGACAATGAGACCTCGCAGGTGGGTGGACGACCTAACGGTGCGATATCGAGTGTCGGTCGGTTCTCTTTGGTGGGTTGTGCATGCACTGTACAGCCGTCTACAGATGTCGTCGATCCTATTACCGTTTCTCGCCGCCTCAAGATAACTCCTTTTCATTCGCTTTTGTCGACCTCAACCGACCGTTTGCGACGCGATTGTTGTGTCACGTCAATCTTTTAAGAACCAGCAACCAGCTATATTCAGCGCTAGGTATAGATCTTTCCATTTTCCGATTCCGCGATACGTCTCGGATTACGGTGAAAATCTCATCACGAGCGTCCGCAAAATTCATTAGAAGCCGTCTATCGCGGTTTAATTCAGATCGCGCAGATCGAAGAACGGGAGGGATCATTTTATATTGGATAGCATGCTCCGATCGCGGGATCACCCGATGTGCTTTAACGGTGGTACCTGGCCAAAAGGTACACCTACTTTTCCGGCAAGTACGCACTACCTATAGGCAGGCATCGCTGGCAATCGATCGCTTCGGCAGGATCGATCGTTGTACGGCAAGTGCGTGCGCCGACCTAAAACTCTCTTTTGTACCGACGAAAGAAGAAGCAAGGGCACCGCTTCTACCTGCCTACGCGGACGGTGGTATCGTTCGGATTTTCATTCGGACTCAAATTCTTCACGCAACATTTTTACATTAAATTCGTACTAACAAGGGAACCTGGGCCAGCGTCCAAATGTCATTTTTTTTTCATTCTCCATTGCATGCTGAATGGGATCTTCTTAAACACCGATATCTCAGAGACTCACACATTTCCTCGAATTGTTCAAATTTTAATGTCGAAGATATTGACATTGAGACAATTATTGATCGTTTGTGGTCTAGCTTTAGTACAAATTTCTCTCTATCAATCGATTCGTATAGTACGTGTATTTTATCACCTCAATTCCGGAACGACATGTTGCGATTTTGTTGCCCCTGGCCTGTACCATTCTTTGCTCTTTAATCAGCAATGCGTCTGCCGCGAAGGCGAACCATATTCGAGAATGATCTGTGTAAGCGAAAAGATCTGCCAGGATAAGACGATACCCCACGATGAGGGCAAAAAGAAATCGGAAACGGATGGACGACCTATCTTATGATTGTCCTGTTTACAACTCTTCTCCCCATTGGCGCTTCCCGTCACGTACGAAACTTATCCAGAAGAGCCCCTGTGTTACCACTTTTCCCTCTTGCCTTGTAAGCTGTCCCCCTCCCATTCAGTGACTGGCCTTCTCCTTTCGGTCTCAATGTCCCTCCCAAGTTTTCCCCTTTAACGCTTCTAGTCGTTCGATCGCGATTGGCGCTTTGACATTTCATAAGTATATTGTCAAATCCCACGAAAGTGAAAGGTGCTAGTTAGCCAAAATCCGACATCCGACCTTGATATTCGCGTTGCAAACACTACAACCGCCAGAACAATAGAAATGGGGGTGACGAACCCCCAAGAGTAATCCTGCACATAAAGACCGCCTTCGCACTTATTCTCCTGCCGACCCATGTCACGTTATGTCGCGCTACCTTACTTTAAAGTGAGAAGCTTTGACGCATTTCTCGATCGCCTTTCCATGCGATTTTCTTGCGTTCAAATCCGTTACACCTTCGTACTCCGTTTTCTCACCCATTTCGTTTATCACACGTCTCTTCACGTAGCTTCCTTTACGCGCAAGATATCGCTGACAATAAATCATTCGAGGTTGCGTAATATTTTACTTACTCTCGAGACCCTCGTCAAAACGAAGCGAGGCGGGATAGAACCTCATTGTCAGCGAATACCTTGGTAACTCAAACTTAACGCGAGAAAGCGGATGAAGAAATTGAAGTAGCGTTTCTGACATTCAGTAGCTCACGCACTATTCACGCCGCTGTCGCGCATCTCGCCTCCTAATAGAAAGGGGTGTTGCTTGACCTACCCCAATGCGATCTTGTTTACAGCAGCCCTTTGCCCTTCCGCCCCTTGTCCCCTTTCCGAGCAGCGGGCCACCTCGCACGTTTCTAACTTACACGAATGCTCTCTCTCCGCGCTTCCACTTTCTTCTCCTCTTTGCGAATTCTCTCTCTTTTCCACCCTCAAAGCATCCCCTCCGTCATCCCTCCCATCGTACAGGCGCGTTCTCTCTCTCCCACTCGTTCTTTTTGTCCCTTTCGGTCCTCGCGTTCCCCCTCCCGCATGTTATACTCGACCGTCCCAGCACCTCCTTGCTCTCCCTCCCTGTAGAGGCCCTCTACTGCGCTTACGCTTTCTCGTTCTCACTCTCATGCCCTCTCTCTTCTTCTCTCCCCTTCGCTCGGCCAGAGGGAGAGAGAGAGAGAACAACTGGCGCGGAGGTGGTGACGAAGGAGGTGAAGAGAGAGAGAGAGAGAGAGAGAGAGAGAGAGAAAGAGAGAGAGAGAGACGAAGAACGGTACGGTGGGGCTGGCTCTCTCCGGTCTTGCGCGGCGCGGACCAGTCAACCCGGAGCCGCGGTCGCGCAAGAACCGTGCGTTCCGTATCGTGAGTTCGGAGAGGGATCGTTTGACCCGTAACTATTCGCGCAGTGATCGCGTTTCGGAGAGACCGGCCCGCTGTCACTCGCGCGCGTATCGGTGTATGAAGAAGCTCTGCCCCCGTCACACCGCTCCTTACCATCCCTATATTATCAGGATCGCGAGGATCGAGCGAGAGGAGAAAAAATTGTCGCACGCGGAGGGAGTCGTTGAAAATTGGAATTTGGGCGTGACGAAAACGCGCGTGTCGATACTCGGCTCGAAAGCGAAAGAGAGGGAGAGAGAGAGAGAGAGAGAAAGAAAGGGGAGCGGGAGGGAGGGAGAGAGAGAGAGAGAGAGAGAAAGAGAGAGGGGAGCGCTGGTGAGTGTGAATTGGGAGGCACCTCTCGAGAGCTGCGAAGCAGATTCCCTCTCGAGAGGACCGATGGCACGTGAGGAAAGAAGATCGCGTGCCACGACGTATCATTCCCTCCAGAGCGAGCGTTGCGCGTGGAGCAGCGGAGCCGAAGGGATGATGTCGGGCTCGTGACTGGCTCGACGTCCTGCGCCTTTTCTCGCCGATCCTTCGCGACTCCTTCGCAAAAAGGTCCGCGTCGTTGGGCGCGTGTTGCGACGTCATCGTCGTCAACCTCATCATCGCCGTCGTCCAAGAGAAAGGGAAAAAGAGACGGAAGAGAAAGATTGACGGACAGTAGACGAGAGAAAGGAGGAAAAGAGGAAAGAGAGTATCGACGTTTCTCGGGACGAAGTAGCGCATCCCTCTCGCGTGTGCGCGTATTCGCGGTGTGCGTGCGTGCGCGCGCGCGCGCACTTGCGTCAGACCGTGTTTGTGTGGGTGGGTGCGCGTGTGTGGCTGCTGCGTGCTTACGTGTGCCTTACGTGTGCTTACGTGTGCCTGCTGCGTGCATCGAGAGCGTAGTGCCGGAATTGAGCGGTAAATAGAACGGAGAGCATCTCCCGCTGGGAGCGTGCAAAGTTGTCAATCTCCGGCTCTCATTGGCGTATATCGATATACGCGCGAGCCAGTGAAAGTGACGAATTACGGCAAAGCCATGACTGCCGGCTAGGAGAGGATTCACGTCGACCGCCGATAGATCCTCGACCGCGCTCTCTCCGATCCAACCAAACTTCTTACCATCGTCTGTGATCCAGCCTCCTAGGTAGATCGATAGCGAAGAAGAGCAAAGGCTCTATCGCGCATCTATCGCCCTTCCGTGTCATCGTCGTGCTCTCTTGCAGAGTGGTGACTCATTTCGGCGAAAGTAATGCGCACGGCGCGACAGCCTCGCGAAAAAGAGCCAGAGCATCGAAGGTGGTGGTAGGTTGGTGAATAAGAGGAATATTGAGCGCGCGCAAACGTGTGCGTCTCTCTTCGTACGTGTGCCCGATTCGTTTCGCTCCTCCTTCTCCTATTTTTCCCGCTGTCTCTCATTCCCTCCCCCACTTCTCTCATCTATCTCCTTCGCGCCGCGCTACGTCTTCATCCGTTCCCTTGCGCCCACACCGCTTCACCATTTACCTCCCGGTTATGGATATTATTAAGTAATACCTAGACCTAACCCCATCAGCGATTGTACGCGTACGATGCGCGCGTGTGCTGCGTGTGTCCGCTATGTAGCGAGCGCGTATTGCACGCAGGCGAACGGGAAAGCGCGGGTTCTCATTCTCATTCTCATTCTCGTTGTCGAACGATTTTGCAGATTTTCTGCACTCGCAGCAGAGACACCGGGACGCTTCCCGCCTTAATCAACCCTACCTACGTTTTGCAAATTTTCACAATTGACATTGATCGCACGTTAAAGGGAACAGCCATATTCTTGTCGCACCGACATCCTCCTCATACAATCGGTAATGCCCACGTGTAGTAGCGAGCGAGTGGAAATAAAAGGCGGCCCCGTGCGAGAAACTGGACGAACGCGTACCTACTTACTGAACGATGGACTTTCGCAACGACACCGGTTATAGAGACAACACATGGACACAGCTGCGTCTGCCTCAGGTGTTAGCGATGATATCACGGATTAATGCCAGCGCGCTTAACTTCTAATTATCGGTAAACGGTTCGTCGTCGTAGTGACCGTCGGCGTCGGCCGACTGCTGAGACGAGACGAGACGAGACGAGACGGGCAAGGGCTGTGCTCGAAGGGAGCACGAAATAACGTCGGATTACGTCACGAGAATTCGCGAGGTCGAGCCGTTCTCGTCTTTCTCTCTCAGGTGGTAGCACCGCGACACCGCACGTAACACCGACAGGCTCGTGCCAGAACCAAAGTGTACACTCGGTGTACACGACCTAAATAAGATGCGATGCCCCCCGGGGCGAAAGTAATTCGTGTATATACTTATATACGCGCCTATACGTATATAGGGTCGCGTTATAATACGGCAACTACTTGGAAGTGCGCGTCGAGCGGTCTCTCTCCTGCAGTTTCAAGCTTTCAAGCGTCCCAAGTCCCAAGCTCGGTCGCTTAGAGAGAGAGAGAGTGCAATTGCGCGTCGTATCGGCGCGAGCGTAATTACGAATCGCTTAGGCAAGGGAAGTCGGGAGATTAGCGATCGTGAACGCTTGTTGTCGCTTGGATTTTCACTCGCTCGCGATCGTCGACGGCAACCGTAGCTGCTAAGAGCGCGATAAGACGCGGAGGGAAGACTCGTCATTCCGAAAACAAACCGATTGCGTAATGATTCCGGCTCCCAATCGGGCTTGCTTCCGAATCGATCTTCGTTGGGTTCGATTACCCAACGCGCGCTACAACACTGTCAGTCTAGCTGCACACGGACGCACGTGCAGATAACGCCGTTCGTTCGATCGACCGTGTCCGTAGTCGTTGGACGTACCGAGGGAAGTGCAGGGTGAAAAATTTCATATGATCAAATCCAGTCGGTAAATCAGCCGCGTCGTCGTCGGCCACGACCGCAGAGCCATTTTCATATCGTGTTGCCGAGAACTTCCCTGCTCGTGCTCGTGGAAGTCGAAATGATCGACCGCCACCGCCACCGCCACCGCCACCGCCACCGCTGGCGCGCGCGACAGCCAAACGGAAAGAGAGAGAAGGGTGACGCGCGCGATATGTAGACATTACCTAGCTCTACCCAAAGGGTGGGACGAGGGTAGAACGACGCTGGAGCGAGGGTGGAGGTGGCGCGAAAGAGTGACGGAGCGAGGAACGTGGCTTGAGGGGGGTGGAAATCGTGTCGTAGTGCGATATACGTACGTGTTTCACGGGACGCGTGCCTTCCTACCGGAGAATCATATGTGTGTGTGTGTGTGTATGCCAGAAAAAGAGAGAGAGAGAGACAGAGTGGGGGAAATAGTTAGTAGGGGAAAAAGCGAAGAGCACGTCGAGTCAGTGGGCTAGTAGGACCGAACAGAATGTAGCGCGTTCGTACTGTACCCGAGTCGACTCTTTTTCCTACTTCTCGACTTCTCATCCGCATCTCTTCCCCTCTCCCGCCGTAAGGGACAGTGACTCAAATAATCATTTTGCCGTACATGCAAATGCCTCCCTTCTTTTCTCAAATATTTCACGCGCCGCGCCATTTGGGAGGAAAGCGACGTTCCATGCGCCTACACTTTCGGTGCACACGGGTACACAGAAAACACACCGGAACACGTGCGCCGTGTGCATACACTCCTGTCCGATAAGTTCACACAAGCAATGCTGCAAGTAGATGTAGACGCATCGCTGCGGCTCTTCCTTGCACGGCGAATCCCACCCTTCCCAAGAGAGCAGGCACTATAGAATGGTATGAAAGCACCGAGTAGGTAGCCAGCGAAATATATAGGCGAGTGGGTGGGCAAGCGAGGCGAACGAACGAACGAGCGAGCTGAGTAGGTAGTAGCTAGCTAGCGACCGAACGAATGAGCGAACGAACTAGGTAGGCAAGTAAGCTCTGAGGCAAGCTTGGCTGGTGGTCGCTCGGTTGTGAACTTCGCTCGATAGCAAAGTGTGGTTCCCCTCGACGGAATCCCCCCTCTCTCTCTCTCCACTTTTCATCCCTCGCATTCACCGTCTCTATCCATCTACATCTACCTCTATCTTCGTGCCTGTCTTTCTAGCGTACTTGGAGGAACGCGACAGGGTTAAAGGGGATCCGTCGAAGAGACTCGTGGGATTTTAATCTCGATTTCGGTCGATCGGACCTGTCCGTAGAAGACGTTGCTTCGTGCTTATCGCGTTTGAGCGCGCGCTACGGTATTTTGCAATTTGAAAGCATTTAGAGTTTGGGTGTACCGGTTGCAACCGAGGGGGTAGTAGATTCGTGGGGTGTACGAGTGAAGAGTGGAGGGAAATGATTGGTAACCACCACCGATCGGTGACTGGCCGTTGAGGTGACGCGTGACAGTCCTACTCACCGAATTATTTGCAGATCGAAGGAAAAAGACATCGGACGCCTTGTGGGGAGGGGGAGGGGGAGAGGGAGGCAGGGGGTTGGCGCCATGTCACTTCCCGTCGAGAGAAATACGTCGTCGACGAGAGTGACGAAGAGCAGCGAGTTGAACACGATTACGACGGCAACGATAACAATCGCAGGGCGAATGACGTCGACGAGGACGGCGACGGCGACGGCGACGGCGGCGACGGCGACGACGACGACGACGAGGACGAGGACAACGACGTCGAACGCGACGACAACAAGTCGTCTCGGAGTGTTACGACTCCGCGGTGACTAGGATTGACAGTAGCTACCCCATCCGGGAGCGGTCGACACGATAGGTGCGAGGGAAGAAAAGGGAGTAGAAATATCGAGAAGACAGAGTGTGTGGTGAGGTGCGCGAGTGGATCCGTCCCGTCCGAAGTCGTAGAGAGGACGGCGTTGCGACGATCGGCGTCGCAGCGTGTCGCGGCGGATGTTACGACGGGCTGGCTCAGGGCGCCGGCTGGTGATAGCGTGGCGGCACTGGCGGGACAAGCCATACCGAACTACCAGAGGCAGACCGGAAACGGAACACCGTCGTCACCACGGCGTTCAACATGTTCGAGATGTGGAGCGCGGTGAGTTCCAAGCTGGAACACTCCGCGACCTCCTCGGGTTCGCCGTTACCTCTTACCTCACACGCATCGCAGACGGCGCACACCTCGTCCGGGAGCATCAAAGGTAAAGAGAAAAATAGCCTGACGAAAGAAGGATGGAAAATAGGGGAACCCGTTACATAGGATTGCGTTTGCGTGCCGAGTCCCGCTACGATCTTCCCACGCTTCAAGAAAAGAAGCGCACGATGCACGTGCGTCTTAACAATACCGTGTGCGCGGACGGATAGATGAGCGAATATAGATAGTCCTTCGTTGCGGTCCCTACGTCGTGCGTAAATCCGACGATTGCGAGAGTATAAGGTGGAATAGAGGCAAACGGCCAATCGAACGGGCCCGACGGAAATGTCATTTGCCAAGGAAATAGAAGCCGGCGCGACGGACTAATTTTCACAGCTACTCGCTGATACGCCGAGAAACGTAATCGCACGGCTCAAATTTACCGACTCGCGCGCGTAAGGTAATTAACAAGAAGCGCTCGATGAAGCGGGTCTGCATGGCCTTTCATTTCTCTCGCCGATTTATTAAGCACGGGTGTCCGAATAATTGTCAAATTCAAAAAGTACCCTCGAACATGCTAGATGAGGCATTGCAGGGGGTGCGTCTTACGGTATGGTGCGCGTCATGCCGCCGGCGCCGTCCCGAATACGAATACGAATACGCGATCGAAACGCGCACCGCCGAGTAAATTATGCAAAGCGAAAGTGCCTACGTAAGAGCGGGTTACGCAAAGCGCAACTCGTCAGAAGAACGCCCGTAAACTCGCGCGCTGCCACAATGTCGCTGTCGCGCGTCGTCTCGTATTTACCGGAACGACGAATTCGCGAAAACGCGAAAATACGAGACACTCGGACCTCGAGAAACAGCGACACCGACAGATTGGCCCAAGTTCGGCGCCATCGACTCTCGAACGTCGTCTCATCGGCGACTTTCCTCTCATCAGTGCCACCAATGTCACGTAACTACTCGCAAACGATTATCTTTTTCACTCTTCCCGTTCTATCATCGGTAAAGGTAGACGCTGCACCATCCAATTCCTCCAGACTGACCGGCTAATCCTTATGAGCTTCCATGATCTTTTTGCTCGTCTGTGTCCAATTAAACATAATCGTGAAATGTCGTGGGTAGCGATTCAAGTGTTGAGGGTTGATTGCGCAAGATCGATACTCGCTATCTAAAAGTAGGAATAGTGAAATTTTCTCGCTTCATCGCGTGTCTTCGAACGGTCGCAATTGGTGTCACACAAAGATGGCACGTAGACGTACTTGATGTTTATTAGCGCATGCAAGAGTATGCACATACGTCCGGGTAGTCAGAGAGAGAGTACCAGTTTCTTTATCAACTTTACCTCCCCACCTCCTTTCCTACGAACTAGCCGTTACGTCAGCTGATGTAAATCGGTCCAGGCTTTCGAAGTACGGAATTTACGCGGGCGCGTCGAAGAAAGCGCGCTCGACGTTGCCTCGTATCTTGAGGCTCCGATCGTAGCCAAAGGATCATAATACTGTCCGCGGCGTGCGAGTAAAGAAAGGGAAAGAGAAGAAAAGAAAAGAAAAGGAGAGAGAGAAACCGATCGCAGCGGCATGCCACCAGACGCGCATCGATTTCGTAAGGGAAACCTTCGGACCGGTTCCTCGAAAAGACGATGGCGACGACCGATCCGTTCTCCGTTCTCCAAACGAATCCACCTCACGTGCTTCTCGCGCCGACTTTCACTCGCGAAAAAAAATATTCCTCTTGACGCGAGCAACGTGCCGAAATTTCGTTACGTCGCCTCGCTGCACGTTCTTGCGATTCTCAGGCCCGCTTAAATTCGCGAGCCGCCAACATCGTTACCATCCACTTCGGGGTTATTACCATCATCTCGGTTTTATCGCACTGATTGTGAGATATTTTTGTATGTTAAATTGCACAGACGCGACGTTTGTTACGTCAATAAGTATGATTAAGGAGAGGTACGTACGCTCGAGTTATCGGCAGTTTATACGAATTCCGGTGCACGACTTCCTTCGTACCTACGTACGCGGTTATATACTCGCTCGTCATCCAAAGATCATCGACCTCACCGGCGTCGCGATGCGATAAGATTGTGTAAGTAATAGGTATAACCGAGCGCATATAGGCACAATACGTAGACGTTATATTCGTCCGCATCGAATGTGGAGCACGCGTTCAGGAAATCTCGCTACACGCGATTAGACGTCGAGGAAAGTACAACGATACGATACTATTCCTCCGTGCATCCCTCCTAACGAACAAACTAGGGATGCGAATCTATAATACGTCGGATGTTTCCGAGAACTCTTCTGACGCTCTATCGCGCGCAGTAACTGTCTTCAGCCTATTTTCTCGTTCTTATCAGACATTACTTCTGCTTTTACGTCGGTTGAAGCTAATGAAGCATTACCAAATCTTCGGTGTATCGATTAAGCCGAGATACGATGAGCAGAGCGAGGCGTGATATCCGAATTCTCGGTTCTCATCTATCAATTGACAGAGTTAAGCGGAACGACAGCCGCGGTTGTGTCGCGTGAAAAAAATATGTGGCGAGAAAGAATGGATGAAGTGGAGGAGAGTCGTGATCGACGGCGACGGCAACGGCAGAGAGACGTCAAGAGGCATAGAGAGCGAGAACGAGCGAGAAAGAAGCAAGTGACGAAGCGAGGGTTGACCCGGTGCCGTCGTTGACGCTACTGCCGCTGCAGCTGCAGTTGCAGGAGGGTCGACGAGTTAGAGGAGGTAGAAGAGGAGTAGGAGAAGTAGGTGGTGGACGGGCAGTGGGGAGGAAGAGGAGACGGAAGTGTGGGTTCCCAGATCGATACTCGCGCGCCCCTGCAACCGAAGCCCGCGACTCTCCGTCGTGTCGGCAGCGTCGTGTTGTCGTTGTCGCTGTCGTTGTCGCTGTCGATGTCGATGTCGATGTCGATGTTGATGTCCATCTCGATGTCGATGTCGATGTCGATGTCGTGTCGTCCTCGTCGACGACGTACACTCCACGTAAAACGTCAATACGCGCTTTGCACGTGTATCGTCCCTAGAACGCAGCAAACACGCTTCTACTCTGCCTCCCTCTGGGATGCCGGAGTAGCATGCGGGAAACTGTAATCGTCGGCCTTTTCTCTAATGGCGGCGACGTCCTAACGGATAATCCTTTGCGTTTTCCGCATTTCGTGTCTTGTCGTCGTCGCTGTCATTGTTATTGTGTCATCGTCGTCGTCCCCGGCAATAGAGAAAACGTCAATAACGTTTGCACGTGCATCGTCCCTGGATGCGCAAACGGAGGCCGGTACATACGTGCGTAGACGTATCTGAATTGTATATAGATGCACTCTCCCTCGTGGACGGAGCGCGACGCAACAATAACCGTGCTTTTCTCCAATAACGCCGACAGCCAAGCACCGTGATAGTGCTGTGCATTTTCTATTTTTTCCGTGCCACCGTCCGTCCCGCTCAAATGACACTGTGCAAAATTCAATTCTCTCGGAAAGTAGCCGCACTGCGGATTGAAGACGAACTTTTTAAAAGCAGCGTGGAGAAAATGTAAAATTGATCGGCGGCCATTGGCGCAATCATTTCGACTGTTTATCATGACGACAAAACAATGCACGCTAAAAAGGGACCGAGTGCGACGTTGCCCGAGAGAGCTTGCCAGACCCTCTCGGTTGAAGGGGAAATTGCGAGGATACGTGCACGCGCCTGGTTGACGGGGTGAGCGTGAAACTCCTTAAAGCGAGATATCCCGATATCGCGAAACCTTCCGTCGGGCGTACATGGTACCTTTCCACTTGGGCTTCGTACCGATCGTGCGCGCCGCACGCAGCACGCCGCACGCCGCACGCCGCACGCCGCACGCCGCACGCCTTCCAGCGTCCAGTCCTTCCGTTAACGACTCGATAACGCTTATTCCAACTACAGTAAATTCTCTCACATTGTCGCGGATCTGGGAATCGTTTTGGACAACGTGGAGATAGTAGGCACGGTTTTCGAGCCTCGCGACTCGCTTTGTAGTTTGCCGAACGAAGAAAAGGACAGCGAATGAAAGAGCTGCCTTTGTAATTTGCCCAACGAAGAGAAGGACAGCTCTTTCATTCGCTGTCCTTTTCTTCGTTCGGCAAACTACAAAGACACAAGGCTCGAAAACCGTGTCCACTCTTTCCAAGTTGCGGCAAACGATAGACAGGTGCACGACAATGTGAGAGGGTATGCTACGAATTTTGACTAATCGTAGCATACCCTCTCACGTTGTCGTGCACCTGTCAATCGTTCTGCGACAACTTGGAGAGAGTGGATACGGTTTTCGAGCCTCGCGTCGTTGCAGTTTGCCGAACGACACGAAAACGACAGTCGAGGCAACTGACACAGTTGAAACTCAGCGTGCGAAATGCTGCAACACAGACGATTCTTAACCATTTTTATTAACTTTTTCTGTATGATAAAGTTTATAACATATTGATGAGATTGTTTGCATAAAAATAAGACCAAACATGATGTAATTCAGACCACATTTACTAATTAATTCGTCAAGTGTAATGACTTATACAATAAGTATAAAATAAATAAATGTTGTTCAAATTATGTCATGTTTGATATCATTTTAAGCGGAAAAATCTCAGCAATATATAAATCACAATTTCGAACAAATAAAAGTAAAATTAAAAGAGTCATATTATTGTATTATAAACAGTTGAACCGTCAACTCTCATCAAAGAAGCCGCGCCGCGCCTCGCATCACACGCCTCACTGACTCGGCTTAAGAATACATAGGCGTAGAAATGACGCGTGCCTGGGCGTAGGCACAACTCACTGCGACAGTGTGGCAGAGAGCCTAAACGACAATGTGAGAGAATTTACTGTATATGCTTGCGAAACGCCGCTTGACAACGATCCATCCGTCAGGCGAGACTTCGAAATAGATTTAAACGCGCCGTCTTACAGTCGCGCCACTGCTATAACCGTACGGCTCGAACAAGTTCCCCAATTACAGCCGTTGAACTTTCTAATTTGGATCGAGATGATCGATAGTGGACAATATTTCCCCATGTTGCCTATCCAATACGATGTAGATCTACGCAGATCGCGGTTTCAAGCAGACGTCGGTGAACGCTTTTCAAGAAGTAAAACGGAAAATTCTTATCGATCAATAATTCTCGGATCGATAGTTGGATCTCTGCAATAGAATGTAGGGCAACTTCGCGAGGAACGGAGAGAAACGGCGCACCACTCTTGGCTCGCCGTCGTCGTTACCAATTTAGACGTATCCATTTGGTTATACCTGTATACGCTTCGTGTCATTAGACTCATTAGCAGCGAACTGGTAAACGACCGAGAACGATCGGGCGTCCGCCGAGAGGAGTCAATCGATTCGGCAGAAGCACTGGCTACCGAGGATTCCAACAGCCATCATCAACAGACATCAATTCAATTTCCTCAAAGTTGCTTCTACAATATGGCCTCCATGTCACACTGCAAACATCAGACGAGTCCACGACTTTCCACAAAATCATCACATACTTACGTACGTGTGACGGTTCAGAAATGGCCAATTGGAAGATCGTTTCGACCATTGTACGTCGAATCGCACACACAGCGAGCAATTCTCTTTGAAGGGCAAAAAGCCCATTGATTCGATGATGAGTATTGACTATGGAAGAAAAAAATTCGCGAAAGAAATCGTCAAGGAGACAAGCCGAAAGAGGGAGAAAGTGTGCGATGAAGAAAAGTAGAAAGAAGGAGACGAACGAGCACAGGGACAGCGAGAGTGAAGAGGGAGAGACGGAGAGAGGGCGGAAAGGAGGGAGAGTCGACCGCACTGTTATGCAACCAGAGGCACAGTGCGTGCACGGCATTTTCGAACACCCGCCGCCGCCGCGAACCTTTTGTAGAAAGGCGAGTGCCATCCAAGATCTACTGACTTCTTACCAGACTACAAATTCCATCTCAGTACCATAGAAAAAATACTCTCTCTAATAACATTGAAGCGATCGCGTCACTCGTTAGAATCGTTAGATCTTAGATCTTAGAGGGCAACGGGGTATCCGCAGAAAAAGTGCGTCTCCGGAATATTGCGTAAGACTATAGGCCGACTCGCCGTTATTACGGAATAGAACGTGAACGCGTTATGGCACCTGGTCATTAGTACGGTCGATGTTCTAACAGCGAGTCGTATGGCGAGTTACCTTGTACGAGAGGATGGATCGATCACATCTTCTCGGCATCAACGATCTCTCGCTACATCAAGTACCGAATAAGGACGGAATTGCCCGATGGGCATACTTCAAACTTATTGTGAATCAAAAAGCATACGTCGTTGGTCCTACTTCTTGTCAGCTTGTTCTTAGGTATCATCATTTTCACTATGCTCCGATCGCATCATCCTGATACATCGAACTTTTCTTCCAAAGATCACGAGAGCGGAGAAGCTGGGTAGGTCATTCAATAGCATAGCGGAGGCAGGGGTTAGGGTGGAGGCACGAGCGGACTGAGAGAGAGAGAGAGAGAGAGAGAGAGAGGGAAGAGCAGAACGGAGAAATCGATCGTGACGGCGTGTTTATTCGTTCACCGCGACGCGAACCGTCGGCGTCGGCGTCGGCGTCGGCGTCGGCGTTAGCGTCGCGTCGTTGCGGCTTTGCGTCGCGCGCGAATTTCATGCTCGAGTACGCAAACTTAGAGTTCGCGCACACCTCTTTGCCTGTAGCGGCGCGATACAGTGTAAGAGAGTGAGAGAGGAGGGTCAGTTTACGTAATTGTGTGCTATGAGTAGGAACCGTCTGATCTAGTACCGGCGCTTCCTCGCCCGCCTAACGCCTGACGCCTCACTCAAGCCAACTATGCACCAGTCATGATACGTTTTTCTTAAAAAAAACGTGCACCGATTTCTAGCAATACCGTTTTTAAAAAGAACCATCGGCATCAGAGCTTGCGGTAAGATATGAGATTTTAAATACCAAAAGCTGCATACGGCTTCCTCAATGACTGTCGAACGATACCCGATCATGTGACTCTTTTTACAAGGCTGACCTCAGTAGTTCGTTGATGTTGCTTTCAATCTCACGGAATCATTTACCGTGCATCGAAGGAAAAGACGGTTTGTCAGCGTGACTTGCGTGACTGTAACAATGCATGGTAGCAATGACGAAGTGTAGAAGAAAGCGTTGCGAGGAGAAATAAATAAGTGGCGATAGACATCTATTACCCAATGTTCGCAGATGTTAATATCGTATTGGTATTTGACAAGCGAAATAACTACAACACAATGTCAAATATTTTACCTCGCTTGGACCGAATTGGATAATTTCGATCACTTCCCTTCGGCCTGAAGTAAAAAAATAACGCTTTATGCGGTCACCACGAGCTATTACGAGACGAATTAAAGAAAATGTTCTTCCCGACAATCTGTTGAAGACTCGATTCAAGGACCTACTATCGCATGCCGTGAACGATCAACTTTATTCCCTTCATCGCTCATTATCTGTGATACTGAGCGAGTACTTCTCGCCAAAGTGCCACGTAATCCCAAAGTTATCGAGTAATCAGATTCGAGATTATCCCGTAACCGGATTATATGTGACACGCGTCTCGCGCTACAGTGGAAGAAGACGATAATGACGTCCATAAAACGGCGGGCCCCGATGATATGCCATCGAAAATGCCCGATAGAAAGTTAGTGGCGGGTTACAAGGAAACATGACGGTGGCTTCGTTTTAAATCAGCGATATCTTAAAGTAGCCTATTACTTGTGCAGCAGGGGGATATGGCGGACTTGTTCATTTTTACTCGCGTCGTCTTTACGGTGTGCCATTATTTCCGTCGAAAATCACTGCAAAAACAATGAATTTGTTCGGCGCCGCGGCGGTGGGCTAATGAGATGAAAGACGGTCATATTCGCGAGTCGCCGTCGAGTACGATAATTTGCCATTTAATCATTTTTTTGCGGTGCCACCGGAGGACTCGTGCAAGGTTCTGTAACGTCGTGAAGCGGTTCAACCGTCCCAAACTTTAGGATCGATTGAGAAAAAAGCGAAAGCAGTGTCGACGAAGAACAATATCGGGCCCACTTAAGGCGGATATCTCGATGACGATTTTATTGGCGAGCGTCGCGTTATTGGCGCCCGATAACCGCACAAAGTGGAATCGCTCGAGTGAGAACCACTGCGCGAGCAGCCTTGGCTGAAGTTGTCGAACCCGCGACCCAGTTACACGCACTGACCAACACAAGCGCGCCCCTCTCTCACCCACACCTCTCGGAGGTGCATGCACTGTGCAGTGCGCGCCGATGCGCGCTCCCCCCTCGCCCTTCTCTTCACTTCTCTTCTCTTCTCTTCTCTTCTCTTCTCTTCGTCTACCTCCTCCTCGTCGCCACCCGTCTTTCCCCGTGTCACTCTCTGTGTGTCCCATTCCCCTCCCTGTCTCGTTCCTCTATTCCGCGCCTCCTCATTCTCTTCCTCCCTCCTTACCACCCTCTTTGCTACCCTCCTTACCCTCCTTGCCCTCCTTGCCCTCCTTCGCCGTCAGTGCGCTGGGACACACGCGCACGCACGTATCGTCACCGGCCGTCGCGTAGTCGTATTTGAGTTTTCCTCGACTTTCGTCTTCGAACTTCTCTCGTCAACGAGTAGATACGACGCGACGTAACACGCAATAGGCACCCATATCGCACCGTTTCATTCTTTTTTCTCCCGGCCTAGAGAAAATTGCGTGGCGGCGTGCGGCGGAGTGGGAGGTAGAGAAACAATATGCGCTCCGCGATATGGCGCGGCGGTGGATCGTTGATCGTTACCTCATTACGTCGTCGTCCCGCTTGCGGGCCACGATTTATATCGTTCACATTGCAGACGAACGGGCCACCCGAAAACGATCACGACAACGACATTCTATTAATAGATAGCGAGAGAGAGCGAGAGAGAGAGAGAGAACGAGAACGATGCCAAAATAGTTTCCCGACTTTCTTACCTCAGATCTAATTGAAAGGAAAAACTGTGGCCCAAGTTTGCAAGTGAAATCACTGGGGCTATCTCGTCGGGAGAAACTCATTGATATTTATATTTAAAGACTTGGCACATGCACGCTTACGACGTGTGTACGATTCTGGCCACGACATTCAAATCGCAACAATATTTCTTCTATTGTAGAGGTGGCTCGTCACGCGCCTCCTCGTTGTCTGTTATGTTTACACACGCCCCAGTAGACGTGACGGACGATAGAAGGCGTGTGAGAAGATGCAGGGGGTCGGGGGTCAGACGTCCAGAGAAACGGAGAAGGAAGGAACGATAGAGAGATAAATATAACATGGCCGAGGCCTAGCAGGGAAGTCGGGTAAGACGTAAGACGGAGAATACGCGGTACGCGTCGCAGCTTATTAACCCGTAAAGCGGATAATTCATTTAATCGCAACTTTTATAAATGACACGTCGACTATGGATGTTGAGCGGAGGTCTAACGATAGGCAACGCAACGTCGTTTATACTGTACCTCACAATTACCGTATGAAAATTTTACGATCAACAGTGCATCGTGATGAGAAGAGGGTATTGAAGGGAATACGGCGTCTGCAGCAACGCAACCACTCCTCGCACTTCCGTCTTCCGGGGAAAAAAATCGCTACGTTCGGGTTAACCCGAGGTGCCAGGAGAAACACCGCGTTATTCTCGACTTCTGCGTACAGCGTTCTACCTAACTTTATGCATGTTTCGCTCGTACGGAATAGGCTATTTCAAGAGAATCAATAAGCGTGCCTTTGTATTCGGCCTCCCATCATTCCGACTCCACGGGATTTATTACTATTGCCACGGCACGCATCGTAGGGTTATTACAAGAGGCACGTTCATAATTAAGCCTGCCGCTGAATTATTTAATTCGCGCCAGCGCAACGTCCGCGGTCCGCGTCGCAACGGCTTGACCACTCTTTTTCAGCCACTTGGACCGATCTAATTTGGGAGTTTTTAAAGCGCGAGACTACCGTGCGTAGAAAGTTGTCCGTCGAGAAACATATTCCTTGGAACGTGTTCTGAATAAAGAACGAATTATGTTATGCCGAAAGGTGTGGTACGCGCGCTCGGCACAGAGCGTTTTCGCCTTAACGCGATACGGCCTCCAGCTCCATCTGATCCTCCGTCAGGAGTGAGAGAAAGGGGCCATTGATCCGAACTACGTTTCACCAATTCCCTTTTCTTCCGACTTCCGAGAGTGTTGCTGCGATCGGCGAGAACGAAGCACGTCTATCCGTCCGTCTATCTTCCAACGACACTCGCGTCATCCATACACTCCTCCACATATCTACCGCACCCACACGAACAGTGCCTCGCCAGTTCTCTCTCACGTATTATTTCGTCTGCATTGTTTTCCATCATCACCGGAAAGGTTCGAAAGAACAGCGGCGCTTGCGTTACGTCGCGACGCCATTCGCTTGCCAAAGCTGGAAACGCCCTGGCAGAAAAACACTCCCATTTCACTGACTCATCTCGATTCTTTTGCGAAAGGAAGCCCACTTTCTTCGAAACCTCCTCGAGAATAGTCGAGGATCGTCCGAAAATATCGTTTCATGGAAGTTTGCGTCTTCGCTGAATCTGACATATCGCGTATGCCGCGCAGCATGCTCACGACGACAATTCCCGAGAGGCACGGAGTTTATACGTCGTTATTACGTACGAGAGCGTGCAGCGAATGCGAGATTCGCGCGAAGGACTGCGCCTTCGAACATGTACGTACACGCCATCCCGCTGCTGTCCGTTTCTCGACGCGTACGATCGCACGTAGCACCGAAACTCATGGCAATCCACGTATTCTACACGCTAGCCTAGTAGATGCTCCTCGGCTCGTTGCGACACCCTGGCAACTCTTGTGTTTGAAGGAAAGTAACAGCACCGAGGGCGACGACGACTGCGACGGCGACGGAAAGGGTAGAAGGTAGAAGTTAATGCTAAGCGAGGAAAGAGTCGAATGGAGTCGCATCGTGTCCTTTGAGCGCGGCAAACTGCCTCGCCGGCCACGTAACATTAATGCATGCTCGCTCACGAAAATAGGCACGCGTCAAAGGAAAATCTGTGGATGGCCATTTTCCACTCTGTCCTTCGTGTTACAGATGATTATGCGCACCGCAATTTAGTCATTTCTACGTCACAGAGAACACCCGCTCCTACTCTCTTTTGAGCAGTGGCTTCAAGACAGAGTAGACTTTTCATGCGCGGTACCTGGTGCACGGTCGAGCAACGTAAAAACGACTCTTTGAGTCGTTGGACGATTCGCGCCCCGCGCGGATCTATAGGCACGGCTTAAAGTGCGAACATTCGTCGGCGTAATTTCTTCGTCGCATTGAAACTCTCTATTATCCGTGGATTAAAGATCAAAACTCCGCTTTCGAGCAACAGATTTATAAAAAACTTGTAAGTCGGCTAAAAAGTTCGGCGAGCTACTTTCTGTGAAATTGTTAAAAGCCCTTAACCGAAGTGTATCTCTAGCATCTGTATGCCGAAGCATGCGCGTCCAATTACATTCTGCCACCTGAAAGACGTGGAAGAAACAGATACCAAAGTGTTCCCTGTTCCGTCGTGCCTATGAAAGTGCATTTCGACGGTGGTGCCCGTGGCGCGAACAAAAAAGGGAGGAGCTGCAGTCAATAGATTATACCGTTCTTAGCCAGACAGACGGCACTGGGAAGAGTGCGCGTAATCTTTTTTCGCTTCTTTATCGACTAGAAACGTGCACTGGCTGTCACCCCAAAATGACCCTTCAGAACGCAATCCGGCCTTATTTAAATGACGCTGTTACAAACAATTCCATCTAATTGAACATCGCATCGCCATTCGCCAGGATCGTTTGCTCTCTCCTTCCGAAAGCACTGAAACCCTCGACAGATGCTGTTTCACAAGATCTTTTCCCACACGCGTGCGTCGCTGAACATGTTCTGCCATACGTAGAGCAGTCGGTGTACACGAGTACACAAGGCGAAACGTTCTACCTACGCGGTCGCGCACGTCGTGCCGGCGGAATGTGTGGAAGGCTGCGGTACATACATGTACGTACATATCGAATGCACGTGACCGTGGCCACGTTGATGCGGGCGGTGCTTTCTAAATTTCACCACGCGCCACTCGATTTGCCAGTCAAACGGCGGCGCATTAGGGACCGAACGACCGAAGGCTGTTCTGGCGGTCTGGCCTGGCCTCACACCTCATACCACCCCACGGCCCGCTCGAGTACGCGCGACACACAGAATGACACGCTGCGCGCGTACGTCACAATAACTTGACGTCTCGAGTCTCGAGCCCTTTTCAGCTTGCACCGAGACCGAGCATCTTCCGGATACATCGACACGGATTACCAACTTTAAATCCTCCTCTCGCACCTCTTCACATTCGTCAGAGGGTTAGCAAAGGTTAAGTGCATCTCGCAAAGTGGCGTTATTACGTATCACGCACCTAAAGGTGCATCGGGCCCCAGGTATGTAAATGTAAACGTTCACTTTCCTACGATTCACGGTGTTGGAGGAGGAAGCTATCTGAAAATGACTCGCTGTGATGCCAATTGTCAGAAGATTGTTTCGTTCACCTTCGATCACTGTAAAATGTGGCGAACTATTTCGTTGACAGAATGTAGCTAATGCGTCTTCTAAAGTTCCTATCCTTTGAAAGCAGCAGTCGTCATGCTCCGTAGTACATACATACTTGTAGAAGAAGTCGGTCGGGTTCGAGTAGAGTAGGAGAGATGATAACAAAGCGACACGGTATGGAACGAAGAACGAAATAATGGACGGAGCCGGGGAAGTCCGCAGTACGTTTCTCGCTTTCTTTGACAAATGGACTATGATGAAGAAAGAGTTGCTACTAGCCAAAGGGCGCAAACGGAGAACTGTGCAAATTCAGCGTCGATACGCCCGCGCCGCGCCGGAGGGATTATTGGAGTGAATTTCGATAAGGAGAGCGGAATTTTCGAAGCGACTATCACGCCGACGCCGACGCCGACGCCGACGCGAGTGTCAAACGTCTGACCTTGCACCGCACCGCGCCGGTCCAACGCTTTCTACATGCTTCTGTTCTCGAAAGCAAAAACTGCCTGCAAAGGATAAAGAAAAGTCATGGCACTAGGCGTTTGCGAGAAACAAAAAACGTCGACGTAAGCGCTAACACGGGGTTCGAGCGTTCTTCATTTACCGATTTACCGTATCGTCATTGTTTGGAGGCGCGATGATGGACGATGGACTGCGGATGAGATTTGGTAGAAAGAGAAGAAGATCGTTCGGAGGGGTGCGTGAAGGAGCGTCGGGCGGGGATGTTAGGAGAAAGGATGCGCGCACCCTCGAGAGGCTGGAGGAGATAGACAAACGGCGTGCATGAGGCGAATGAGGCGAAAGAGGCGAATGAGGAGAACGAGGAGCACGACGGCGAGTGGCGGCGAGTGGCTGCGCGATGTGGGTCAACCGCGAGGCGACCGCGAGAAGCCCCGAGGGTCGCCGAGAATCGGCGAGAACGGCCGAGCGGCAATCACGTTGCGCGCATCTGGGTCAGCGGCGTACCGGCGCATGCGCCCCAACGTTCCTCGGTCGTTCACCGAGTCGACCAAGTTACTAACCTTCCGACACCCGGTCGCCAGTCGCGACCGCTTCTCTCTCGTATTGACCGCCGGAAAAACGTTGACTTTTCTCGGCGACGCCGACGCCGACGCCGACGCCGACGCCGACATACATTGTATGTACACGTTCAGCTCGCTGAGCGCGTTCACGCCTTGGGCCCCTCTAATCTCTAATCTCGTCACTCTCATATTCTATGCCGCTGAGATAAGTTTGGAAAAGCGCGCATTGCCGTGTCAAGACGCGCACATTGGTACCGCTGGTACCGCCCAACTACCGTTCGCCCCGATCCTCTTAACACGCTCGTAGCGCGCTCGCTACACCCTATCTATTCTGCCAGAGACACCCTTGCTCACATTCTTCCCGGATTTCATGCACCCCGCAGCGAGTCACCACTCTAATCATAGGCAGCTGTTGCGACTCTTCCAGGCATAGTAGTTTCCAAGGAAGAAGAAGCTCGTACGGTAGGCAGTAAGATCGATCGACCGGCTCGAGACGCCTGTTCTACGCTTGGCGAGAAACTTTCAAACTGATATACCGTTTCAACTACATTCGTACTTGCTGGGTGTCGAAGATGCACCGCGCACCCGGCATGGCGTTCGGCGTGAGATGTGCAACTAAAACTGCGGAAGCGGCCGCGGTGCAGCCCCTGCCTGCACGGCGCACTCTCGTCAATGAAGTCTGTGACCGCATTAATCCGTATTCATGGGAAGCGTGTCGCGCACGCCAGTTTCCTAACGGGCTATCGACGTTTCTGCGAATGAAAGCAGGATGAAAGTATCGGTTGACCATGTCAGGTCGAGCGAGAATCGCAACGCAAAGATCGCACGCGTGCGAGTTAACAAAGAGAACGGTTCGCGTTTGCGGCAACAGTCTGATAGAGCGCGGCACGGCGGCGCGGGCGGCTGACCTTCGTCAGAGGAAAAGAAGGTGAAATAAAAAGCGATACCCGCGATCAAATGCAAAAATCTTGTCGAATGCCCAACGACGATCTTGGCATCGACTTTCGATCGCTCCTCTCTCTCCGGGCTCCGGGGACAGACGAGCCGGCCAGGCGGCTCTCCAGTACCTGTACCTGTACCTCTGTACCTACGTCGCGGCGGTATGACGCAAGTATTGCCACACCGAAGCTCGCTTAAGGAAACTGTAACGGTCATTCTTGTCTGCGGTCGAGCGAGACTCCTTCGCAGTTGCGCACTGCGTGCCTACGGCGGGAGTTTGCATCTTGCTCGTGCAAAACGCCTTACGTAAGCCACCATTGGCCATCCTCCTCAATTATACAGCCACTACTCGCCGCCCCTATCTCTTTCTGTGCTTGAGATCGAAACTATTGTTAATACTCGTATGTAGCGATACCGGTGGTGCCCGTGTCAGTCCCGCTGCCAGGAGCCAGGAGCCCGCGCGTTCGCCTCAAAGGCCCGTCCAGTTTCCTACTTTTGCCATCCGATTTTATTTATTAACAGCGTCCGTTTCAATGAGATCGCGCGCCGCCAACTCTTCTACTTCCGCAAATGAAGCGCGCATTATGAATCTCGAATGGAGAGCAACGTGTAACGTGCCGCGTCCGCGTCGTTGTCGTACACGGAACTCTTTTGAAAGATCGAGCTACCGAAAGTTGCCTGCAATTATGCGGCTATACCCTGTTTACGCGACGACTCTGCTTTTGTCACCGACGGTATCTCTCTACCTTTAACTGGGACGCTTGGCTATCGGTAATTCTCATTTTGCAATCACCACTACGCCCGCTAAAACAACACCTCTCATCTCTTTCTTCGTCTTGTCACTGCGATAGCGAACGACAGTGCGAAATATTTCCCGATAAGCTCTCGGCGTAATCTTGATAGAGACGAAAGTGTGGCGTTTCGATAGAACCTTGCGTCGAGTGTTTTCGATTCCCTCGAGCCGTATGCACGAGGTTTGATAATGAAAAGTTAGAAGGCATACACAGGTGCTCTCGGTCAGTCATGATCGGTGGAATGGAGTGATCGCCGCCGTCGCCGCCGCGGAGAACACCTTCGCGCCGATTACGCTTGCAGTCTGACCTACATTTCTTCCGCGATTCACCGTACTCAGATGACGCCGACGACGACGTAGTCGTATAGGGAAACGAAAGGAACGGGCAATAAAAAGTTGGATAAATCGCTCCCTAGCGGCACGGAATGCAGTAGTACGCCATGGGACGTAAATCCCGCAAAAGGATTTTCGAGTAATAGGACAAATTTCTTGTAACCTTCGCACAGGCCGATGCAGTTTATATCTTTTTCCCAAACGTTAGTCAAAATTCAATGTGTTAATTGTCATGAGAGATAATCAGACGAACGAGGGAAAGGCGAACAAACATAGATTAGGTATAATAACACGGGAGTATTAATTGAGGAAACACGAGTAAGAACGTCAATTCAATTCCTACATCGAGTCAACTGTTGTACTTTGCCGCGCGAAAGAGTAAGCACCGAATGGTAGAAAAGTTGAAACGTCATAACGGTTTGGCAGTCAGATCGTTCGATGAAAACCCTTGAGGCACGAAATAATTATTAACCCAACTGGTACTCTCTGAAACGAGCAAAGTACTCTTCCACGATTCAGCGAATTAACGTTGTACGATACATGTCGCTGTCACTTACTCATCTTTTTTGGCCTGTCCGCGGTCGCGCCCCGCCAACTGGCGTCATTTAACCAACAGCGACCGGTCCAGAAGGGGAAGAAACTTTTAAGACAACGCTCCCGGCACGACGCCGACGGCGTCTTGGTAATACGCATCAAATACCAGCGCGTAATCTGTGCCGAGTGACGAGTGCCGAGCTTCGCACGCAACGTGCCAACGACGACTTTAAAAAGTACAAGCGGTACTTGCAAGCGGCCCTTTCCAAAACTCCGAGTCCTTACACGCTTACACGGAAGTCTTACAAGATTGTATAATCGCAACCCGTTGTGATTCTCAAAATTCAATAACTTTCCTAGCGGGCTGGCCACCGTGTGCCAGACACTGCCAGCAGATACTTATCACGCGTGTTTGTTCGTATCGAGAGAGCGTGGGGTGTACGAGCTTTCTTTCCCATCTGCGTGTATCTATTTTCTCTGTCGCTCTCCTCTTCCTCCTTCTCCTCCTCTTCCTCCTTCTCCTCCTCCTCCTCATCCTCCTCCTCCTCCTTCGTATCGTACGAACGACTTATCTATTCCATCTGTCTACATCGCCCTATCTCTCGGATGAATTCCAAAGGAAAGGCGTCGGTGCGAACGCGCGAACACGCTGCAATCGCAAACAGTACATATCGTCGAGCGATTATTTATTTGCGAAACGTATTTATAGAGTATTACGCGGCGCAGGTTGGCAACCTCGTGCGCGGTTATGCAATAAACGAGAGAAGGAGCGAAAGGGACAGGGGGGAGGGGACTCTGTCCGTGGGGGGGTAAAGAGAGGGGAGGTCGTGGAAGAGGGGAAGACGCGGCAGGAGGGGAGGATAATGACGATGGGAAGGGAAAGAGATACCGAGGGAGAAGCTAGGTTAGGCGGAAGAGGGGGTTTGCGCGTGTCGCTCCGAGAGAAAGAACGAGTCGGAGAAGGAGTAGGGAAGTAAGATAAAGGCTCGGTGAAATGTGGAGGCACGCTATGTGAGAAAGAGAAGCAAGGGAGTAAAGGGAATGCAGGGGGTGGTAAGATGGAGAGACCCCAGCGATCTATGCAAGGACAGAGAAGCAATCGGAGCTACGAATAGGGTGGGGTGCTTTGGGAAGCGAGTGTGTCCAATCGTAAGATAGATAAGTCGTATATAAATGGACGAGCTTATGTTATGACGCCAGCGGGGAAAGAGTCTGATGAGGTGACGAATGGCTTTGCCTTTGTGGAAAATGATAATAAAACGATACCCCACTGTATGGTGTTTAGCGATTAGAACGAAGTGAAAGAGAAAGAGAGTTGATACCGTAAAAGGTGGAAAGATCGCTATACCCAGCGATGCAAGGTCAACGTTTTAATGTGATTGAATGAGATTAATTAGCGCAACTTCCTCGGACGCGCGTCAATCTAAAATTGCGATTAATCTCATTGGCACTGCTTGGGTTGCTTGTTCATACTACAAGTCCCTTAAGATGGAAAAGCGTGTCTACTAGTCGCGGAGGTGATTGCCACGTTACCATCCGACCAACGAGCCAACGACAATCGTCAAGCAGGGACTCGGTTAAAATTAGAAAGTTATTAACGACTGCTTTAAGGCCTTCTCAATGGTTTGACTGAATGTCAGCATGGAACGACGTGCAAGGGAAAAAGCGGCCTAGGCCAGGTGTTTCCAAAACTGTCCACCCCAACACGAGAATCGTGTTAACGTTGAACACGCAGAGACGAGATAATGAAAGGAAGTACGCGATCGATGAACTTTTGTGCCCCGTTCAATGCAGTCTTATCGAACTCGGTTCGACGTGGGATGAGAAGCACCGGAAACAACTTCCTCGAAGTAGAAGCTGTGCCCGTACTCGTGCATCTGTTTCTAGTATGCGAGAGTCAAGTGCTCGAGAGTTTGGCGAGCAGAGGAAAGTGAAAAAATTCCCACAATCCAGCGTGACCATCCGCAAGGAAGGCGCAGAGAAGTCGGACGATAAGAGAAATTCGATACTCCCGCGTGCATTTAGAAGCTGTTGCCCTTAAAGAGGCGCGTTAATAAAGTTAAAGCGCGTCGCGACGCTCGAAGGGAGAAACGACGGGAGGAGAGATGGGAAGGGGGCGGGGGGAGGGGGTAGAGAAAGATGCAAGACACACTATTGCATAGCGCGGTTTGCGCGCGCTCGTGGCTTCGTGCAATTCCGTAAGCGCTCGTGACTCCGAGAAGCCGACGGGTACGAGGTCGGTTGTTCGGCTTCGTCCGCCTTCGTTCGGCCTAGTTCGGGCCCGATGACGGGGTGCGGGTGGCTGGGGGAATGATTGGGGAAACGACGACGACGACGACGACGACGACGACGGCGACGACGGCGGCGTCGGCGTCGGCGCGGGGGCGGGGAAGTGCAGGGTGAGGCACTCGGCCATCATCGGCGGAGGCGCGCACAGTTCAGTGACCCGCCGCAGCGTCGCACGATGGAGGGGCCGCGCGGGGAGTTGTGACATATTGTGAGATGCCAGGCCGCTGCTACGCGCCGGTCCCCGAAAAGTCTCTTCCCGTCCCTCCCTCTCTTTCTCACTCTCCTCTTCTCCGTGATCTCTCCGGGTCGTCAAACCCCCAAAATATTCATGCGCCAATCGTCGTGGACTTTCCGCGAGTTTTTCCGGGTGGCCCAAAGGAGGAAGCGCCGCGATCATCGGCCGCTGCTGGTTAATCTCCGAGTGTATCTAGCTCGATTAGCGTGCTGGCCACGCGTCGTCACGGCTGCCGTCGCAGTCATTCTTACAATCGGCTCGACCGAAGATTTTCGGAAGAAGGAAGGAGCGACGGTCGCCGTCGTCGTCATTCTCGTGGTCTATCATAGTGTGTGTGTGTGTGTGTGTGTGTGTGTCGCGTGCGTGCGTGCGCGAGTGCTCTCCCCCTCGAGAAGCGAAAAGTCCCTCCTCACCGTCACTACTACGGCGCTTCTCCGTTCTCGATCGTCTTCTCTCTTGCCGCCTCATTCTTCAACTTTCTTCCGTTCCCTCCTTTGCCTCCTTCGTCTCACCGTCCGCGCCTTTTCTCGCCAATTTGCTGCGTCGCCCTCTTCAAGTGAAAAGTGTCGGGACGAGATTCGCGCGTGTGTAGCGCGTGTGCAGCGCGTGCGTAGCTTACCGGATGCTTCATCTGCCACCGAGCTCTCGCTTTCCTTCTCGTCTCGCTCGCCTCGTTCGGCTCAAATGTTCTTTCCGCTTCCGTTTCCATAGTTACCGCTCGTGGCCCATCGTCGGCCATGCGACGGAAAATTGCTAGACGTGTGCTCGTCGCTCGAGATAGCAGTAACGAGAATAGGAATGACACCCGCTCATACGCGTGCGTGCAAAGTGCAAGCTTCAAAGTGATACCAAAGTGATACTTGGAAAAGTTCTAGGTGAAAAGCAGGCGCGCGCTCGTACGTGCGTGCGTGCATGCCTGCGTCTCTACTTGTTTGCTGCGGGATTGTCCGTTCGCCGCGAGTGTTTTTCTTCGCTTCGGCAAGCGGCGCTTGCGTGAACAACGACGTGGCGATTCGCGCGCCTACTCGCGGCCAACCAGTTATTTGCATTTTCCCATTTGTCATTTGTCATTTGCCCTTAATAAAACAGATGTTTGATTCAGCGATCATGACTCATATCGATAACCGTTCGGCAACTTTTCTTTCATTCATTCCGAAAGCTCGAATACTCGGTATACACGTCTCGCAAAATTCCAACGAGTTCTCCTCTGTCGGATCGGTGTTAATTTTTAAGAAGAGAAAAACAATTCTGATAGTATGGCGGGCGGGGGGAGGGAATGGCAAGTACCGTCTAATTCTACACTCGCCAGCAACTCGAGGAAGCTAGTTTGAAAATATATCCTCACGAACGCGATTAAATCTTCCTCGAATAGAGTAATGGCCGCCTTCCCCCGCTTTGCCTTTATCCTCCCGCTCGCGCTACTCAACAATCAGCGTGGAGATGCGAAGGCGCGATAGCGAAAGAGTCATTGGCCAGAGATACGGCATGGACAGTAGTACAGCTACAGCAAGAACGAGTCGGCTCGATTTTGGAAGTTCCGGGTGCAGGAAGCCGTTGCGGTGCAGTCGCGCGGCTAAAAGCATGACGCACGTCGAAGATGCGAGGAGCGTGCCGGGTGACTGTACTCGTGGGTTCATCGTTCTCGGTTATGTAATGTTCGACCGTATGGTGCAAGCGCCTCGACGCTACTCGTGGCGCTAGAATTATTGTCGGACGGGAGTAGCGCGATACATGAGGCGCAGAAGCAGCACACAACTCCGAATTCTCCGAATGTGTCGCTCTTTGGCGCGCGCATCTCTAGCCGCGCCGCCGCTATCAGCGCGTCTTTCGTTTACGTTCGTACACGCCGTCCTGCACTCTTCTCTTCTTCCTCTTTCACGCTCCCCGCACTCTTCACTCTTGACGCGCACACCCCGGCCCCCGGACCCCGGGCCAGGATGCTCTGTCGCATGGTGATATAGTCGTACGGCCGTACGCGCACCGCATTAGCGCGAGCTGCGAACGAAAATAGAGGGCAGCGGGAGGGGCCACGGCACTCTTCCGTTTTTCCCCGTCGCGGCGTCGTCTCTCCCTATTCGTGCCTTTCACTTGCACGATTGTTTCGGCCTCGGCATAAAGGGACTCTCCGATAAATACGATACCTTTGACGATTACGGAATAAAACAAACGTAGTTCTAGCAGGATTATTATATGTATAGAGCACGCTCTGGCGTCCGCGGCGTTTCTTGAAACCTTCAAGTCGACAGGATCGCGAACGATTTTCTCACTCAAACAGATGCGAATCGATTCCGCGGATCGTCGAAGAACGTTCAGGCGACCTTCGAAGGACCAGCTTGTACGTCAAATAAAAAGTCGAACGTACATGCCACGTGGCCTTACTTGACTCTGACGATCGACGACCGCTCGGTATATGTGACTCGTGCATCAATGACCGATCAAAACGGTCGGCCACCGCCCTCGAGTGGAAAGAAAAGAAGGACGACGATGTTGACGACCGCAAGATCGGGGACGTGTTCTTGATAAATCGTAAATGAGAGCTGCCGTAAATGGAGAGAGGAGGTCTATCAGTGTTCGGTGGAGCAACGTGGGGTGCGGACAGCACCAGCCCTCAACAACCGAGCGAGGGATCGAGAAGCATCGTAGGGCCGGCAGCACAACCTGCTAGTCCAGGAAATGCTCTTCTCGACGATCGCAGGCTTCAGGCCAATTCGATACGAGGTACTCGAGCCGCGAGGACCAGTCTCGAGACCGCCGTACGCTCTTCCCTGATAGTTTCATCAAATCGGTTCACATTTAGCCGAGAGAAAATGAAATACGCGAATATGTTTACCGTTAGATGCTAAGACATTCGAAGCCGAACGTATTACGCACTGATTGTGAGTCAAACTAAGAACGTCCTTTCTTTGTATCATTTCAGCCCAGATCGAGATAATCCCGTGCAAGGTGTGCGGCGACAAAAGCAGCGGCGTTCATTACGGCGTCATCACATGCGAGGGCTGCAAAGGCTTTTTCAGGAGGTCTCAGTCGTCGGTCGTCAACTACCAATGCCCGCGGAACAAGAATTGCGTGGTAGATCGTGTCAACAGAAACCGATGCCAGTATTGTCGGTTACAAAAGTGCCTACGCCTCGGCATGTCCAGGGATGGTGAGCAAACGACGATCTTTTAAATTCTTTTTTATCCGAAAACGCGCAAAGTTCATCCATCAGATTTCCCAAGCGCGCGAGCCGGCACTGAATACGCAACCAATCCGATTGACGGCGATTGCAACGGCCACGCGTGCCTCTCGGGGTATACGACCCTTTATCGGAAGCTGCCCACCCTCTCTTTTCCCTCCATTCCCTTCTGCCTCCCAAAGGCAAGTTCATCTGACGACGACGACGACGACGACGACGACGGCGTCTCGGTGCACCTTATCGGAACGAGGAACGAACTCTACATACTCTCGCGTTAACTACGTTGTGTGCGACCAGCGCACGCGTACGTACATGCTCGAAAGAGGAAGTACTCGCATCCCGGTTCGATCGACTATAAGGCAGATACATACAGTTCTACCAGTATTTCCTCCGAATGAACTAACTTTCATCGGCATCTCTCTGTTCGTTTCGAAACAATGCGCCGGAAATGAATGCAGGTCAACGTCGCGTCGACGCAAATTTCTTCGAAGAAAGAAGTCTAAGGGTCTCTAGTCTCGAGAACTTTAAACGAATTTACACGACAGGGTTACGCGGTTCATAGCGTTATAATCATCACCGGCTGACACATCAGCTATGACGATAGATAAAAGGAACCGTGCTTGATAATGAGCCGCCAGAAGGTCCGGATGTTGCGGACAGTGTGCAAAATCTCGCCCAACATGCGGAACTTTTCCGTGTCCGAGAAAACTATCGAGCCAATGCATTCTCTTAGATTCGAGTGTCTAGTGCATTCTCAAAATTTCCCTTATCTTCCATTTTCAAACAGCCTACATATCGAAATAACGACAAAACGAACAGATCTAATTCGGCACTTGATGCGACCCAGCAGCAGGCAACGACCTTAGAAAATCAACGCGGCGTATTCATGTATGCACGCTCAGTGTATGCACTTCTCGTATAAATCTATTTTCGTGATCGAGTACCTACTCACCACTTGCCGCCGGCTGCACGTATTCGCTTTCAATGATAAGGGCCGAGAGAAAGAGAAAGAGAGAGAGAGTCTATCATCATCTCGGGCGCGATCCATGCTCGTATATTTTCTGACATTTAAACGGACAGGGTTGCAACACATTAATCAATATATTGTATCAATATATCTCGTCACAAGAGCGAATTATTTTTGAGAATGACAGAACGTGAATTTTGATGTCAGACAAGCTGAACGAAACAACGGCTTTGCTTTTCATTAAAATTTGGATAAACCAGGACGATACGCCAATTTGGTTAGCACACTGGAAAGCGTTATCTTGGTATTTTCAGTAGCACATCGTTCTAACATCAATGCTCAATAACGCTAAAAGCAACCAATTTCATGTTGTTTTAAAGAACGCACTACACGAGACACCCTGTATATATGTGTACATGTATGTATACACACAAGAGCAGAAAGTGTATCGTGTGCTAGCACTAGCGCGCGCATACTCTTCCTGTTGTCGTCTCCGTCTCTCTTCGTCTCGTCTTCTTCGGGTTTCTCTTTGTCTTCCTCTACTTGTCATTCTCTCCTCTCTTTCTCGCTCCTTTCGGTCGATCACCCTCCGTCTCTAGAGATCTCTTCGTTCCTCCAACGCGTGTACGTGATACTGATAGCGGTTCAGCTGGCAGCTGACGTCGCGTGCACCATCCATTCCTTCTCGGCGGCGCGAGCGCACCAACTCGACGCCCTCGCATGTACTCAGACGCATACGCGTAACATTGCACCATGCCGAGCACACACACACACACACACACACACAGAGGCGCGCGCGCCAGCCCCTGATTCGGATCGAGTCGAGGCCAGGGCCGACAACACGCGGGTCAACTTCCTTTTACCTCAACGTCCCTTATCCGCGGCAAGTCTTAGGCGATTAATAAGTAACGTAGTCGCCTACTTCGCGTACAAGCGTCTTCATCGAGAAAATAGCGTACGCGTCATTTCGAATGGAGGGTGTGGATAAATCAGAGCCGGGATTTCGATGAAAGCCTGCTTTCTGGAGCACGAGAGAATAGCGAGGCAGACGATGACTGGCCAGTGACCACTGTACGATGACGATGCCAGAAGCGACGGAGAGGAGTAGGGACGTAATGTAAGACAGGCGGGTGAATAGAGCGGGTTCTTAAGTCTAGTGGTGTCTGGCGGCGCAAGCATAGTGGGTGACGTAGTCGTGTACACATACGTATGCACATCACAGCCGCCTTACTCGTCTCTATACAACGACTCCGTGACGTCATGGAGAGTGAGGGATCGCCTAGCAGGCTCAACAAGAGCCGCTGAGCTGAACGCTAAACGCTCAACACACTCTTGTCACTCTCCGCGAACTTTTCACGACGACGACGACGCGACTTGGGAATCTTTCCGATGAATGTTGCGTGTGACGGGCACAAGCTTTTCTGTCTCATGGAACATCCTTGTTCGAGAACCGTTATCACGATCTTTGTGTAAAATAGGGCTTTGACGTTACAGCCGTTAAATTCGGGCGCATGTCGAAGAAGCAGCGAGAGAAGGTCGAGGACGAGGTCAGGTTTCACAGGGCGCAAATGAGAGCGGCTTCCGAAACAGCGCCTGACAGCAGCGTCTTCGAGCATCAGACGCCAAGCAGTTCAGACCAGCACCACCCCTACAACGGCGGGTCAGTAACATGACGTATTATCGACAGCAATAATGTTGACACCCACGACCTAATGCAAAGAGATACATACTTTGATTCCACGTGTCATTCACGTTCGATCATTAATCACATCGACAACGGCTAGGAATGATGAGGCAGATGATAGATCGCGTCGCACGTACAGAGCGCTCGTGCGGCAATGACAGAAGCGAAGCAGCTGTAAGAGAAGTAGCAGCGTAGGCTACGACGTACGGGTCTCATCTCATCTCATCTCATCGCATCTCATCTCATCTCATCTCATCTCATTCTCTCACTCACATTTGCCATTGACGGCGACAGCCTCTATCGCGTTTCTCGAGCTACGTTTAAACGAGACGTCGTTTTTCTGAAATTTGAAGGTATGCCTACGGTGGCAGTGAGTACGCTTCGCCCGGGCCGGGCACAGGCGGCTCGGGGTACTACAACCACCAGGCGATGACGAATTACGAGCTGAGCGCGGACTACGTCGACAGCACGACGGCCTACGACCCGAGGCCGACGCAAACGCAGATCGCGGACACCGTCGCGCCCGACACACCCTCGGCGGTCACGGCGACAGGTGTACTTCCCAGCGTGGTCACCACAGGTGAGTAGTAATCGATTTAGCCCTTCGAGCGCGAATCCTCGATCCGCAGTGCCGGGTAGACGCGGGTATTCGGCTGTGGAACGAGTAGCGTTAGATTTGCGAATCCTCCTCCCGGCACGGCTGGATCCCTAAACTTAGACTAGTTGCACGAACATTCCCGTACGTCTTCTGGGGTGACCAGGAGTTACTTTTTACGAGGGACCAAAGCGTAATTGTGCACCGCGAGCAACGTTACGTCGTTCATGCCCGGCATCGTGAGTAGCAGGGGATAGGTTGTGGCTTAGGGGTGGGAGGGTAGTTACTCCCGACCGACCGACGCGACGTCTCGATCGACGCCACTGGCACAAAACAGTAGTAAGCCCTCTGTGCAGAATCCAACCCCTCGTGCATGTCCATCACTCGCGATTCGTCTCGCGTCTCATTCAAATCGTCCACATTGTTCGGAACACGCAGAATGGGCTGATTTTGAGAGAGAGAGAGAGAGAGAGAGAGGGGGAGAGAGAGAGAGAGCGAGAGAGAGAGAGAGAGTCTGATGCAGGTGACCTTAAGGCAACGTCGATTGTTCTTGAGTCGCTTGAAATTCAGGCCAACCGCCAAGATGGTCGGAAAAAGGGCACGAGACACACGAGACCCTCTCTACAGGTCCGTTTCATGGAATGCCGCCAGTATGTAGTCTGCGCAAGGCATGTCGAATGTCGATCTTGTATGATTTCGCGAAAATGACGATCGTCATCCTTCGCAACGGTGGCTACATCAATCGCTTGCACCCGCCGAAGCGTGTCCCGCCTTTCGAGCCTGCACCACGAACCATCGAGAGCTCTTGTCCGCGCTCGATGCGCATTTCGAAGAGCGATAGTCCGCCGTATCGTCGTGTACCCTATTGACCGCTCCGACAGGGCCGTCGCTGTGAGAATGGTGGGCGGACAGGTCGGAGCACGGCTTTCTTCTTTCGTCAAACGCACAACCCTGGTCACCCCCGAGCGCATAGAAAACGTGCACCCTGTCGCGAGTGATACTCACTGAAAGGCTCTCGCCGTGAACTATGACTTTTCGGCGCACCAGGAAAATCGCTGTCTGCCTCGACGACCGGAAGTGGTACGGGGGGCGGCGGTGGAGGTGGCAATGGCAGCACAGGCGGCGGGGGAGGAGGAGGAGGAGGAGGAGGAGGCGGTGGCGGTGGTGGTAACGGTGGTGGTGGTGGTGGTGGTGGCGGCGGCGGCGGCGGCGGCGGCGGCGGCAGCGGCGGTAGTGGTAGTGGTGGGGGTGTCGGCGGCGGTGGTTGTGGTGGTAGCGGCAGTGGTGGTGGTGGCGGTGGCAGTAGTAGTAGTGGTGGAAGTGCTGGCGGCGGCGGGGGTAGTAGCGGTAGTGGCAATAGTAGCGGCAGCGGTAGTAACGGTAACGGTGGTAACAGCGGAGGCGCTACCACCGCGTCGGCCGCATCCGCCGCGTCCGCCGCGGTCGCCGCAGCCGCCGCTGCTGCTGCGGCAGCTGCTGCCGCCGCCGCCGCTGCCGCCGTCGTCGGGGGCGCAAGCAGCGCAGCCAGCGCAGGCGGCGGGGGTGCAGGTGGCGGAAGCGGTGGCTCGCTGAGCGGGGGTGGGATCGTTGCTGTCAAGCAAGAGAACACCGTCGAACTTGCCAGCCTGGGGCACGGCTCGTACACGATGGTCGACTCGACGACCTTTTTGAGCGGTCAGCAACAGAGGGTCACCAATCCATCGGAGGACGACGAAGTGCCCACTCTGCCCAGTATGTCCCATGCGAGATGTGAGGTTACGTTTGTGTCCCTTTGCATGGGCATGCACCGCGCGCTCGCGCTCGCGCTCGCGCCTTTATCATTTTTCACACGGGCATTCGAGCAAACCACGTTCGGCAAATCGTCTCCGGCAATTCACGATCGCGCCCGCGCCCGCGCCCGCGGCACCGAGCCTTACTTTCTCTCTTTAGTCGTTCGTTTCTCGCACACTCGTGCGACGCCGTGCGCATGAACGCGGTCGCACGTGCCGAGTCTAGCTACGCTTGGCGAGTAACGTCCAGCGACATATTCTTCACTGGAACAGATTTCTACGACGATCGACAAAATTTCCTGGACCATACGTCCGTCCCGGTCGTAGCTTGACTCGGAGGAACGCAGCGTTAATAGCGGTCGCGAAATACTCGATATAATTTGTGGGTCTCGCTTAAACGAGACGCTCTCAAAAACTCATGTCGAAACGAAACTCTTTTGTGTTTGGCAAAAAATCGATGTTGCATCGGCTGCAGCTTCTGTGTCATTTGGCTGAATTTTCTTTGTCCATGTTAACGATAGATCTTTCTACGATTCTTGACGTCTCTTTCCATGAAGTGTCAAGTAGATGAAGTGTGTGTTTCGTAGCGACTATGTCACTATACGTTCGCCTAGACGTTTCTGCAGGTGGTCAGAGCGCTATTTCAACCAAGATATTTTCACGACTTTCGCAGATCCAGCGCAGATCAGCGAGTTACTGTCGAAAACGATAGCGGACGCGCACGCGAGAACGTGCCTCGTCTCAACGGAACAGATTCAAGAATCTTTCCGGAAGCCCCACGACCTCTCGAGATTGATTTATTACAAGAACATGGCGCACGAACAGCTCTGGCTCGAATGTGCCCAAAAGTTAACGACCGTTATTCAGCAGATCATCGAGTTTGCCAAGATGGTCCCTGGATTCATGAAGCTCTCGCAGGACGACCAGATTGTTCTACTCAAGGCCGGTGAGTCTCTTCGACAGCGAAGATAGTCTGTCCGTAATTATGCTCGTTCGGTTGAGAATATTGGCCAACAATCTCCCTCTCCTCAGGTTCCTTCGAGTTGGCTGTGCTACGTATGAGCAGGTACCTCGATCTGCAGCAGAACTGCGTCCTCTATGGCGACACGATGTTGCCTCAGGACGCGTTCTACACGACGGACACCGCGGAAATGAAGTTGGTCTCGTGCGTGTTCGAGCTGGCTAGGAGCGTGGCCGAGTTGAAGCTCACCGAGACGGAGCTGGCACTGTACAGCGCGGCAGTTCTCCTTAGCCCCGGTAAGTATTTTTGAGAGTGCCCGCGACAGGCACCGGATGTGCGTCAGGCACGGGACACGACCCCACTAACCTCTACCCATCACTCTAACTTCCAGATCGACCGGGACTGAAGGGGTTGGCGGAGATCACGAGGCTTTCGCAGGCGGTGATACGAGCGCTGAGGTCGGAGCTGGACCGGAACCACGTGTCCCCGATAAAGGGCGACGTAACGGTATGCGACGCCATACTGGCCAAGATCCCTCAACTTCGCGAGATCTCGCTACTGCACATGGACGCTCTCGCCAAGTTCAAACGGTCGCAGCCCCATCTCGAGTTTCCGGCCCTCCACAAAGAGCTTTTCAGCGTCGACAGCTGAACGATCGATGCGGCGCAGGGCGTCCCGACGCTGCCGATCAAAGCGGAACGCGAGTAGCGCGGGGCCTTGCTCTGTCAAGGTGAGTTCTCACCCGGAAGTAGCAACCCCGGCTGAGAGAAACGTGTGCCGAGGAGAAGCTTTCTTCCCTTTGCGTGCAAAAAGATATTAGACGAGGAAGCTCCCTAGGAAGAGTCGTGTCATTCGAGGCGAGTAACGCCCTCACTACGATCGCACGATGATAATAATGATGATGACAATGATGATCGCAAGGCGGCGTTCACTGCGCTTCCGCCGTATTGTCGATCAGTATTTATGATATATATCGAGGATAGAAAGATAGAGAGAGAGAGAGAGAGAGAAAGGAAGAGAGAGAGAAAGAGAGAGAGAGAGAGAGAAAGAGAGAGAGAGTTGGTCTACCGCGTAGCGCAGCGCGGTAGAGTATACGGCGGCTGCAATTATTGGTTAAGTGCCTTAAGATCGTACTTGTAAACCTTACGGCGGAAACGTTTTGAATGCGATCTTTCCGTTAACAACGGAATCTATTTCGAACGTCTTTCGAACGTCTTTCGGACGCGTTTCGGACCTTCGGATACTCAGAGTAATTATTATCGGTTAATGGAAAATCCGATTTCCAATTGCGTTTAAATCGTTTGCCAAAGTCCTCGTACTGTACGGAAAATCGCTTCGAGTAATCTCGCCAAATACATTAATGTTGTCGAGAACGTGAGTATTCGAATTATCCGACCGCTCGCCCCCGCACAACCATCGACGTTCTGACACTGAATGCTGTCTAATGTACACGCGTATATTTGCCAGCTTTAACTGCTACCTACCAAACAGAAAACAAGTAACTTACTTTAATCCAATTCCAACTGAAGCACGACAACGCGTTGCGTACGTTTCCGTTTCAGAGACTCCGCGGCTGCTAACTTAAAAGGCCCATTACGGAACTTCTCTACGGAAACTGCGGACTTTAGAAAAGAAATTCAAACGATCGTCGCGCCGTCGTTTATTGGGATTCATCTGGGAAAATTAGTTTGGGTTTACTTTAGGTTTTCGGGTTTCTACTGAGTAGTAGCTGGTGTTATTTAAATTCGTTTTTTCTAAATAGGGTATCAAATATTATCTTAGTTTTATCGTACATGTAAATGTTATGTAAAATTTGAATTAAAATTTTAAATGAAGAATTTTATAATTGTTTTTGTTAAACAATAAAGCTAATATAATACAGGTTGACAATCTCGCTTTTTGACCTATAGGAAGATATAACTATTAAATAAGCATCCCGATCTTTTTATCATCGATTAAGTTATCTCCAGAGTTATTTGTAACGCAGTGATTATAGTGCAGCTCGCTAGTATAATGTAGGAAATGTACATAATACCTCGCTGTTAAAACTTACCGAATAAAATGGTGCTAAATACCTGAGCTATTACGTGTATCGTGACAACATGTAACATTGCCGCGAGGCGGTACTGCTATTATCTTTTCGTTCTCGACCGTTCTCCGCGTGTCTCGCATTCCGTCGAGATTAATCGGCCGCGAGGAAAAGCAATCTGGCAAAACCTTAAAACTTTCTGTGTTTCTTTTGACAGCGGGGCTTATCCTGCGGTTACTTGTTTTCCGTTTAAGGTTTAACGACGAACCCTCCGATCCTCCCTAGGATGCACGCTAAAGCGACGATCTAATAGACAGGAAAGAGAGAGAGAGAGAGAGAGAGGAAAAGAAACGCGATAACAAGGTGTGTAACGACACGCGAGCGAGGAAAACTTCGGAGCGAAGGGAATCGGAGCGAAGACAGATGCTCCAGCATCTCGCGAGGGACCGTTGCAAATAACAGAGCATGACGCCACGCGCGCATGGCGTCTGACCAGTCACGGAATCATCTACTTGCGCTCGGTGACTTTCGAACGGGCTTTTGACAGTCTGCACGACACCGACGGTCCCGATGCAAAACGAACGACGTTACCGATGGCCGCCGTTCGGCGTTCTAATCTTATTAACGCACGTACACGTACTACGCGAACGTAACTTATCGTATAGTCTGAGCCGTCGTCGTCCGGCTTAAGCAGACGAAACGACACAGAATAGGCAAGCGTTTAACAGAATCTTTGTTCTCCTTTCTGTTGCAGATTATTTCCTTCGTAATGAACGTATTGGGCCTTAAATAAACATAACATTGTTATATATAAAGTATACATAAAAGCAACATAAAGTATATATGAAAGATATATATAGAGGTGCATATATACATATGTAAGCGCTTGCACGCGTACCTGTGTATATATACACAAATATAAGATATATTATGTATAGAGGGAGAGAGATCGGGAGAATGCGAATAGAATGAGAGAGGATGCATGCGTGAGAGTGTGTTTGTGTGTGTGTGAGAGAGAGAGAGAGAGAAAGAGTGTGGACACGTATGAGAGAGACAAAAGAAAAAAGAAATATGTTGATAGAACGACTGTGAAGGAGTGCGTGGTGAGAGAGTGAGAGCTGAAATATCGGTTGTTACGATACATACATAAAGTATATATTGTATTAACTAAAACATGGTTAATGAGTCCCGCCAGGACGGTTCGAGGAAAATGCATTTCTTTTCGAGGACTCACGTGTACGGTTGAATTTCGACCGTGCCGCATCGTCGTGATATTGAAACCGCTAATATCTAAAAGAAATCCCGAGGAGGTTTTGAAAAAGCGCAATAAATAAGCATCGGTAAGAGTTAGAATTGGTCGGGTGTTAAAGACATATGATACCTAACGTATACGCTCGTACACGTCATCATTTCGGTACAATCGGCCGAATCTCCGATCTCTCATGTTACATCTGTTCGACTATAGTATTTTGTATAGTTCTGGCTATATTAGATTACGATACATCTATATACTTTCCGGCGCGGCGGCACGATCGAGATTCGACGATCCTCGTCCCGAGTAGGAAAGCATTGAGAATGCTAGATGATTTATGCCCTACGACCAGCCTGGCCGACTCACCATCGCGGTCACACACGGACACCTACATTTGACAACAAAACAACTCCACGACCACCGACACGTACGTCAGTGACAAGCAGAAAAATACGGAATCACGCTCACAATCAGTGACATACGGACATCCAGACGAACGAACACACGGACACACTCGGACTCTCAGGCAGACGCATAGAGCAACAACACTAACACACACCTGCGCGAGCGCGTAGATATTATAGTTAATCGAGTACATTATGTGCGCATTAAAGTTTTGGTACTGTAACAGCACTGTCTGACGCGTCTCTTTATACGTAAACAACACGTACTTCTTAAATAAATAAATAAATAAAATAATGAATAAAGCCGCCTCTCATCGCGGTGAAGCCTCTCGAAGAGTTTTATACGCACCGTTGCCGGCTTACCTCGCTCTCGTTGATCTGCCGCGTCGCGACATACACTCGAGAATCGACGACCTATCGAGATCAGCCTCCGTCGCGAAGCACGTTAGACTCACAGTCGCTATATGTACTCGCTATGTAAATCTGGAGGCGGTATTTTGTGGTCGAACGTGCCCAGTTTGCAGTGCAGTATAGTTGTCGGTAAATACGATTATTATCATAATACACGCTACTGGAAGCACTGACTTGCTTTGCTGCAGGATATCGACCAATTTGCTCGACCCATTCACTCTCCCGTGCAGAGATATTAGTGACGCTTTCCAAACGTGGCAAACAAGCAGATTTCATATCCCTTGCGATGTGTTCGATTCGTGCGAAACGGCGAAGTGTCGACAGTATGGAAGATCGGACAGACGCGAACGACGATGATGATGATGTTTTTTTCGAAAGGAAGGAATGAAAAGGCGCGAAACGGGACGAATGGGCTGGACGAGAGCGACGGCGAATTGTCGTGACGGCGCGCCGACTGACACGTTTTAGGACGGTTAAATATATTTATAGCGGAAAATAAAGAAATGCATATTATTCTGCCGAACTTTATCGAGTAAGTACGTAGGAATTCGTTTAATTGTAGACAAACATATACACGGTATTCACGTACGCGCGAGTGCAAGAATACATCCACACCCACAGTCAACCGATTCACGGTTCTTACACCGTTTCTCAAGCCACACATGCGGAACATACGAAATGACACGACACGCGACACATGTAACGACACCGAGGCGCAACACGTACACGCGCACGCACGTTGCAATTAGACGTTATTATCGCAATTTGGAGTTAAATTTTATAATATATAATATATAAAAAATATATATAATAAATAAAAGTTGACGGATAATATAAAGTTATATATATATATATGTATATACATATATATATATGTGTGTGTATGTGTATGTGTATATATGTTATATTATATGTATATATATATATGTATTATACGATATCTGAACGAATGAGGAGATCGTACCTTTTCGAGGGTGATGCGGATCGTGCGCCGTGCATTAAACTTTTTATACGTGTACACGAAAGATTTTTAATTCGTGAGGTGAAAGACAGAACAAAAGGAAAATGCAGAAAACGTCATGGACGTGCCTGAAATTTTGGCCGCGACTCCCATTAATTCGTCCTCACAGCTCCACTGATACGGATGAAAATTGTTCGAGCCAAGAAAGGTACGGAAAAAGAAGAGGATCGTTGACGATAACAAAAAAGAACGCCGTAGCTACATAAGATTCTTGTGCAATATTTTACAGTTCGATGAACCCTCATAGTTTTAGTATGATTGCCTGACGACGATATGTATCGAATTATACGCGAAGAGTGGGAGAACGAGAGAGAGTGAGAGTGAGAGTCAGAGAGAGAGAGAGAGAGAGAGAGAGAGAGAGAAGCAAAGAACGAGAGGATAAAGATCGTCACTCGCTCAGAAAGATGAATTTATTAATGTGAGACGAGATAAATCGAACTGGCTGCATTTGTTAATCGTAGTTAAATTGGCTATAATAATCCCGAGTATCTTACCGAGTAAATGTAGCGAGTTTCGAAATTTGTACCAGTCTACGATCTAAGTTTATTGTAATATGTATTAGGGTCCATTTAACTATAAAATATTATAGTCTCCGTTAACAGCACGAACAGGACCCAGCTCGCATGCATAATTGATAATACGAGCCGAGCTGGCCGTCAGCGAAAGGAAGATTTGCAAATAAACCTCTTCAATTTTGTTAATCTCATGGATGAAATTTTTCGCTCGATCGGATGGAGTTTATTTGGATCGGCGGCGCATTGCGCGACTACAACGCGTACCTACTCGTTTCATTCGACCTCTCTTTGGAACGGATCTTGCCGAAGCGCAATTGTCTTACGACTTACGATATCATATACGCCATACGCCATACGCCTCCGTTACGATCCTCCCAGCCCCCCATCCTTCTTTCGCTTTCCACTTGTTCACTTTCGAACTATGAGCCGACCATGGTGACAAGATCGGGGCATTTGATCGGCACGCCTTATGCAGAACTCATTGGCGATAGTCAGGTTGAAAATAAGGAGTGAAATGGGATTCGGTGAGTGACAAGACATCGAGTGATCCGCGCTCCCTCAAAGAGTAACGATCGACATTGTGCGCGCACAATTTGCGCGCACAACGCGATACGTCGCACCAAAATCGATATAGCAATGTAAGACGAACGATTACAGCGAGCGTAGGAGTTAACGGTGTCAATCGGTTAGCGGTTGCAAACCACGCGATGGTCACCCCGGCGTTCGTTGACGAGCGAAGAGAAAAGAAAATAATAAGTAGATACGTAATGCGTTACGCGTTACGCGACAAGCTCCAACGAGCGACGGCTACTTGTTTTTTTACTTTACCCGTAGCCCGTAGCCGTAGCTCCTTCCAAGATCCCGACATATATGGAGTGAGGCGCGACTCGCGCTTCTCAGCTCTCGTCTCTCGGTGCGGCGACAAGGATTACGATCCGGACTATCCTTTCGATCTTCGACAACCATTTCGTCGGATAGAACTGATAATATGAGAGTCGAGAGAGAGAGAGAGAGAGAAGGAGAGAGGGTGGACGACAAGATATGAGGTAGAACGAAACGGAAAAAAAAATATAGAAAAGCAAACACCAACAATGTGTTCTCGCTGGGTATGGCGCCAAATTGAGCGTCAGGTCGTGATCAACTATTGTGATGAGAAGTGTGGGATTCGGGGGATTCGTACCTGTTGTGGTTAATAGGGTAACTTAAATATACGTAGATACATTTATATGTGCACGGTGACGCATTATTACGGGAAAAGAGGAGGGAAAGACGTTACGATGAGGTTGTGTGCGTATGTGTGTGTGTGGGTGTGTATGTGTGCGTGTGTGTGTGGGTGCGCGCGCGCGTGAGGGGGAGAGAACGAGAGAGAGAAAGAGAGTAAGAAACGACAAGTAGCATAAGGGAATTAAAAGTTAAGCAGGGACGCAGGGGGATGTGGCCACCGCGTGCACGCCACTCGGACTGAAAGTAGTAATCGACGTAAGTCCCGTCGCACTGATGCTGGTTAAATTCAATCACAAAACAGTTAAAAATTTGCGCAAATTCAATCTTACTCGATGAAATTTTATTGCGTCGGTTATTCTTATAGATTGGTTAACGAGTCGGCAACTGTTCGAAAAGATTTTCTCGAAATGATGACATTACGTTGCCCACTCCTCGCATTAACCTGGCATTAATTGGCCGCGTTGTTGGGCACGTCTTCGAATCGACCGACGTCGTGTCTAACAATAAGTATCGATAACCGGACGCCAGCAGTAACGTGCACCAAAGTTCTTTTAGTCCTCGTGAAATGAAGCGCGTTCGAAGAATCACGGTGGGACATGATTCACTTCTGCATACCGAGAGAGAAACAGTCGTTCCCCCTATTAGCTGGGTAGAGCGGCTAATTCGCAGACATTAGCAAACAGACTTATCCTACTTTATTTTCTCCGCGGTCTCTCAAAACATATGCAAACGTGATCTACGATAGAGGTTCTAATCTCGATTAAATTTAACTACGTCTGTGTGTAACTGAGCCTTACTATCTTGCATTATTACGCATTTAAAGAACCGACGTTGCGACACTGGTTACAGGGTGAAGTGGGAAAGAAGATTTGACGCGAGAGGCAAGCGAAGTACCGAAAGCGGTTTACATTTAAGAATACAGTGATCCACGAAAAGTTGACGAAGATAAATTTACCCGTCGCAATACCACCCAGCTACTCCCATGCTACTCAGCTGTCAGTATCGAAAGATTTTCCCTTGCTTCCATTTTGTTGTCCTCTAGATACGCGTTCTATACTCGTAAGACTGTTGAATTTTGTCGAAAAAGTATTATTTCATGTTTCGATCAATCAAACCGTTATGTCGCTAACGAAGAGGATACATGTACGAAGAAGAAACAGACTTTTCACTCCTAATCGTACTTTATCGTGGATCGTAATAACGACAACACGTTAATATCCCAAGCGTACTTCTACCTGACAGCAGGTGTCGTTTTAGGAGTAAGCGAGTTAAAAGTTATGTAACGACGAATTCTAAGCGCAACAATTTACACGGCGATCACTCCAAAATAATTTTTATTTCTAATTGATAGTTACTGCGTGTAAATCCTTTACCCGTTTACATTCTGAATTTTTCTATGAATATAACACCAAGTGCTATACCGAACAGTGCACTCTTTATGTAAACGATATGTTGTTTCGATAATGTAAATGAAGAGACTATCGAATTCACCTTGTAAATCGTCTTACGTCTAAAACTGTTATTAACGTTTCGATCGAGAATTGTTAGTTGGACATATTCGATCGTAGTCACGCCTACATCGTTATATTTTACACACTGAGATTTGTAAATTTTTGTCACCGCGGACGCTCCTGGACTGAACATATTTCGGAGTTTTTATGTACTCATCTGACTTAGACAGCTTTATTAAAATAAAGTAGCGCTTACCCAGTCCATGATTGATGCAATCTATAGCTCCCCTCGAACTTTCATCTCTCACAAGTTCATTCCTAAATCAGAAAAGTTTAGTCATTAGACAACTTTCTTTATAATATGTAAGTCTGCCTCGCCTCGGGACACTCAGATGTAAAAAGAAATCAAACAATCAGGTATGCTACTTATGACGTTACTAGAGTATTTTAGGTTATGAAATCAACACATTCAACTGCACTAAAGACAGTGCAGTTGCAATTTTTCCGAGTCTCTTATTACTCCTATTCGTTTCCTGGAAGGAAAAGTTTATCTGGGGACGGCCTTCAGAGCCCCTTTAACCCATGTCTCAGCACAAGTTCTATCGTTTGTGAAGATAATAAGGCGACGAAAGCCTAAACAATATTGCTCTCTTCGGGCCATTGGCAAAGCATTAACGAATTACGCGTGGCGGTCAGTGTGTTAACAGTAAGAAACACGTTCCAATCTATATCTGCAGTCGTATTATATCGTACTTACAGCGAATGCTTGAACCGTAAATACACACGCATAATGCCGCTCCCATTTACCAAGCACTAACAAATTAATCACAAAAACGGTACGATTAAATTACCGAACGACGCCAGTCGAAATTGCGAGAACCGCACTACGCACCGGACGGTCAGATATCTTTCAAACTTGCCAATTTACATTAGCCAATGACGATGTAGACGCGCATCGGGTCATGCGCAAATAGGCCGCGTCGTGTCGGCGACGGACTGCCAGAGAAATGTCAAAGATAGGGAGTATGTCCGGCGACCTGAGATCGCAGTAAGTACATTTATCATTTATTATTTCTTTCTATATTCACGGCCGATATTCTGTATCTTGTTATTGTTACAAGCTACTAGGGTATCAATAAGATGTAACGCATAAAATGTTCATTTGCCGTTTAATTCTGTTCCGTTGTAACATACTTCCTAATATCAGGTTAAGTAGCTGTTAAGATTGGATATGACATGACAAATGCGATTTATCGTTTTTGCGCAGGTTAAAAATTGCACCCGGTGCCTTGGTATGCGACAAAAGCGTCCTAAAAGGTGATATTACGATTGGAAGTCGTACTATCATCCATCCAGCAGCAAATATTCTTGCAGAGGCTGGGCCTATTGTTATCGGTGAAGGCAACATTATAGAGGAAATGGTCACTATAGCGAACAGGTAAGTCACAACATGGGAATCACTTGATTATTGTCAAGTCATTTCAATTCACTCTTCACGAGAATTTCAATTAACTGAGACAGATTACCGGTGGACGGATCATCACCTGAAATACCTTCGGTTCTTACTATAGGCAGTTTCAATGTTTTTGAAGTGGATTGCATGTGTGAAGCTCTCAGAGTGGGAGATGGCAATGTAATAGAAGCTAAAGGTATGCAACTCTGTGTTCCTTATCAACAATCTGTAGGTCTGTAAAATCAATTTTGTTTCCACAGCAAAGGTTGGCCCTAAAGTGGAATTGACTAATGGTTGTGTTGTGGGTGCGGCATGCTCGCTGTCAGAAGCTGAAGTTATTCCAGAAAATACAGTTATTTATGGAAGTCAATGCCAACGTAGAGAAATGAATAAACCAAATGTAAGTATTGCTGTGCCATACCAAATTGGATATTTCCTATAACAGTAGAATCACATTCTAAGCGTATATTGTTACAGGCACAACTTGGGCAACTGGACTTTCTTCGAAAAGTATTGCCTAATTATCATTATATGCGCAAAACAAAAAACGAATCTTCTAGCATTAACTTACATAAGTAAGTCACTTACATTAATTTCTAAGGAATATAAATATAAATTTGTAAATAAATTCGGCAATTTAAAGAAACTTTGTTCTCTATAACGGTAAAGGCGCTGACTAAGTATCATCGGCGAGCAAGAAAGGAAGTGTAGGATCGAAGTAATCGTACGTGACTCGCCACCTATTAGCAAGTTCAAGAACGATGGCAGTATTGTGTGCTGCAGGTAGATGGCGCATGGCGTACCATTTTTTCGAAAACAAAAAGAATAATAAAATCAATGAAGGTAAAATTTACATAATTGTAAATACCAGACTGCGATCGAGATATGGTCGACATACGGTGAAAAATTTCCAAATTTTGTTTTGCCCCGGACCTACATCATTCGGTAGATGGTAATTTGGTCTGAAAATAGACCACTGGTTGTAGGCTGAACTCTCAAAAGTTTTGGAGGCAAAACATGTTTTTTTTTTAAGTAGCTTATCGGTCTTCGTTTTATGTGAAATAATCGAGAAATTCAAAGGATGTACCTCACGCACGGCCAAACAATTTTCCGACGCTCTGCCATATGAAAATAAGGCTGATAGGGTACCTCACAAAAAAGATTGGTTTGCCCCCGAAAAAATCGCCATCTCCGAAACTGTTGATAGTTTACCGCAAATCGCCATCTGTCCCCAAGATGGTGGGACAAAAATATGCATTGCACGATGGGTCTATCCTATACCTTGTCTGTGCTGTCTCACAATCAATATGATCGACAATAAAGCAACGGGGTGAGTTTCTTACATGCAATATCTTCCAGTTATGCCACTTACGAAAGATAGACGATCTTATCGAACATTGAATTACCGGTTATATAGAAATAAGTGCAGTGTCGAGGCTGTATTCGTGTATGACGATAGCGTATCATTGAACAGTTTGGCAGACCGCGTGTCAAGGAAACTACATCAACATGAAAATAGGAATATTTGAAAAATATCATCGACTAGGACTAGCCATTACTCAGTTGATGGGTCGTACCGAAAGATTCGATCCTTCTCTTCTCTAACCGAGCAACATCCCTTGAGAACGCAGCCGCACAGTATACTAAACGGCTATACCTATGAATATGAATTAGCGTCTCGTCGAGGGGGTTGGATGCGAATCATTTACCGTTTCCGTCAGTTTAGCGGAGCGCGACAGTGATTCTCAATCCATGAAACATTTCAACTGGGCAGTTATCTCTTTCATGACAATAGCATTGAGAAAATACTGGTGAAACTGGGAGGAGACAGGAGAGTACTCATGCCACGACAACGATCGGTACCTACCGCCGCGTCGGGAGAAATTTCAATTAATCCTCAGGCTCGATTTATCGCGGATTAATAAGAAGGAATGAAAGAAGGTAATTTTTGGCCGAGATACGACGGACAGGGAATGAGGTCCGAGAGTGGGACAAGTCACGAGTGGCGCTTTATTTTAATGATCGCCAGCAGTGGCAACCCCCTGCGGTGTAACTCTTGTCGAGGAAAGTGGTGACCCGAGAGAGCTGTCATATTTTGACGTCCGCGGCGGCCGTCGTAGGTAAAGGGAGGCGGAGTGGAGGCGAAAGATTACTTTCCACGGCGAAAGCCAGAGGGAATGAGAGCGAGCGAACGGAACTGGGGTGAGGCGAAATCACGACGGGAGAGAGGGTAACGAAGAGAAACCCCTAATGGCCCGGCGACGAATTTACGTAAGCTTTTCTCATCTCTCCCTCCCCTCCCTGCCGCCCCCGTCCCTCATGTCCTCGGCCAACCCCTAACTCGTCACAGTCGAGACTTCTAGTCGCGCATGGCCGCGGACATCTCGGTTAACGCTTCACGTACGCCGTTGTATATACTTTATGCATATGCGCGTGACTCTTGACGCGCGTAACAAATTCGAGCGGTATATACGCCCTCGTGCGCTCTCGCGATCGCTAAAAGAATTAATCGCAGCGACACGATTTCGTTGTCCGGAAAGGCTCCTTCTCCTTAACCCACCAGCCCACCACTACACAGCATTTACACGCGTTGCATTTAATGCGGCTCGAGTGATATTATTAATAAACGATCAGCGCATCGGTTCGCTTGGATATCGGCAATTAACGAGGAGGCGCGCATGGAAGTCGGGAGTCGGGACGCATACCATTTTATTCGTCGAATAAACGTCACGTCAAATCGCAAAGTGGTTTATCAGTTATCGCGGCCGACGATCGTGGACGAGATCGTGGGCGAGATCGCGGCGTGACGGACGGCCCCTGGGGTACATTTCACTACCCATAATCACCGTCTGTGCGCTTCCATCGTCGCACACCACCGCCGACCGTCGCCGTCGCGCGTCGTTCCGTCGATGAGGAACTCTTTTCCCCTCCCACAAAGAAATTGCCAGTCGCGGGGTGCAAATTGACGTCGGCAGACACGCAAAGCAGAAAGTGACGAGCGTTGCAAATTTGACGACGACATCGACGACGAGCTTAACATTTCTATTGTCAGCAGCCGGCGCTATTGCCCTCACGGAACTCTCGTTTCTGTCTCTCGTCTCTCCCTTTCCATATTGCATCGCCTATATACGAAGAGACGCTACGATTACATTGAAGGTGGAATAAGCCTGTGTAATAAGTCTCCTTACGAAGCTTACGACATTGCAGACGATATCTCATGTGTCGATGTAAATTGACAACGACCGACGCAAGTCCTTGCAATTAAACACCTGCGATCGTGCGAAGGCGAACGGCAGGATCATTGTCGCGTCGACAATGTATACAGAGCAGCGGGATAAACGATTCAATTGCGACAATGAATAATACTTGAGCGACGGTTAAATGCAAGAGCGGATCGGTTCGGATCCGCCCACGAGGCCGTCCAAAAGGAAACCACCCGTAAAATCCGAAAAGGGTGCAGTGAAGCGGGGGCAGAGGTGGGGAGCGGGCAACTGAGAGAGAGAGAGAGAGAGAGAGAACAGAGCGAAGCGAGGGGCGCCAGGCAACTCAGCGACGCGATTATGCTAACGAAGTTATTCCATTGTAATGCTGTTTACGACGCGAGCATTAAGGCTACACCGGAACAATAGCGTCGTCGATATATGTACACACAGGGGCATCCTCGGAAATCGTGCCGACGCGACGCGCGACTATGTTACTTACGCGATGGTCCATGAGAGAGATGCGAAGGAGCGTCGACATGTATAGTTTTTATTTTATTTTTCCTTTCTTTTCTTCTGGTTTCTTTCGTGTGCGTTTTTAATGCTTGTTCGCTCATAACAGTTTGTTCTCCGACTGCTCCCATCTCAATTGCGAAAAATTCATAATTTCTACACGTTCCTCTATAATTCAAAAGTAGTCATTTTTCCTCCCTGTCTAGTGCACCCCCGACGGAGTTGTCATTGAAGGAGTCTGAAACTGTTGCGAATGAATATTGGAGGAGGCGCCCTAATCACCATGGCCATGCGCAGATTGAACTCTGCGAGTTAATTTGAGAGTCACTTGCAAACCTATAAGGCGAGCGGCCGACTAATACATAGTCAGAGTCAGGCGTTACACGATTATGAATAAGTGACAGGATTTTCTTAATTAGTATCCTCAATTCGCGTTCTAAAGATAAGACTTCGTAAGACTCATTGAAACGCAACTCACTCAAACCTCCAATATCCGACGAATGAAGATTGTGCTAAAAGCTAACGTAAAGATTTTCCTCACACGACGACACGCAACGACGCAACGTTCATCATCTAGCGTCTAGCCTGGCGCACAGCGTGGCAGAGTGAGCCGTTGTTTTTCTTAAAACTCAACGTCTCCTTCCTCACCCTAAATACATCCCGGACGGAATAATGCTGTGTTAACGTGCCGTCGACACAAAGGATTCGGCGGAAACGTCTAGTATATGGTTGAATCCTACAAATAATCCCGTCGAAGCGTCGCCACGCTTCGTTGGACACATAAATGCCGGGCTCGTTGGAGCATGAATTACTCGCGTCTCGAATCGCTGGAGCGCCGCCCGATTCGGAATCGAGTTGAAGCACTCTCGCAACGACGCGGACATCCACGGTGGCGAACAACGATCATCTCGTCCGCGAAGGTGCCACGTGTGATCAATCACCGTGGCGGCTTTCAATCATTCCTACCATCGTCGTCAAGGCGTCACAAGTTTTTCCTTCCAAAAATTACGGCGAACGCGAAAAGGATTCTACGTTTGAGAACGTAGAATGATGCAGCCATTGTCAGGAGTCGGACAAATATATGCAGTTCGGGTAAGAGGCGCCTCGGCTGAGGGGAAAAGGGTCTGCGAGGTATGAAGATGCAAAAGGCATAAAATATATTTGAAAGTTAAATACGAGTCAAGTGGCGCCCCGGTAGAGATGGGGGTAGGGGTAACCAGACGTGAAGCGTGAAGGAGTTGGAGCCTGGAGGCGGCCCTCCTTTATCCCTTCTATGCATGTAGAAATTCGTCGACTGCTATCCCTTCCGCGAGGAGCTGACAATGAGCTGTAAATCTTGAGACTCCTTCTGGTACAAAAGCGAAATATTTTCACATTTCCACGCGTAGATGATTAAGATGTCGCTGCCGTGTCAACTAATATAACCGGGCAAAGTTGGCTTGACGGATAATTAGTTTTATACCGCGGTGGCGTGAGGCGATGCATAGGTATATACGAAGGCGGGCGCTTTCGGCCGGCAGACTTCAAAGAGACGGTAGCGCGCATTCGGATTCACGGGGCAGGCTTGAAGGCTGCGGCGACGTTGGTCGTCGTTGAGTTACAGAGACAGACTTCATAGTAGATAATCTCTCTCTCGTCGTTCGTCGTCGTCGAGCGATCCCCTCGCGGACCTCGTCCTTCTCGCAAGCGTCTTTCTTTTCGTCTCTGAGATCGTTCGTCCTGCTCACGAACTCGTGTATCGTATGTGGACACCGGCTGCTTTGGAGTTGAACGGAGGGGCCGCGGACGCGAGACAGGAACGTAGATGGCATTCTTCTAATTTGTCGGCTCGACTTTGTCGGCTAATCAATCGCGTGCGTGATCACCATGCGGCGTTAGGCACATTGCCTTTCCTCGAGGATTCGTTGCCGTTGCCGCTCATGACCCCATCAGCTTTCCCATACGTGTGGCAGCGCTCGCGCGTCTCATTCAACGTGCACGGCAAATTCTCATATTCCATATTCCGTTTTCATTTTTAATATGCACTGCCGTGCCTGCCGTACACGTTTTTCCCTCCATATTGCCGGGACATGTGCTCAATTCGGATTGGCGACGATCGTTAAGAATCGTCGAAAGACCGTCCTTAAATCACGAAATGCGGCACGGTTGTTGGGACGTTAAACGGGCGTCGTGTCTAAATCAAGTTAATCGTACGGGACACGACTAAACGGGGTGCTATCTTGGGAGCAGGTCGAGTTGTGAGAAGTACCAACATCCTCGCCATGAAATGGGACATGCAGTCAATTATGCGTGAAATGAAGGCGACGATGCGCGCCTCTACTCGCCTTCCTATCATACCTCCTGCGTGCAAGCTTGCATGGGAACGTGGAACTAAATGTACTTATAGTTCGTCCGGGTGTCCCGCGTGCAGAATTACAAGTCGAACAAGTTCCACGTTCGACTGACAATCAGAGAGAAGATTAATGCAATGAGAATGACCCATTATGTATTCGTTCATGCGACATCTTTCAACGATAAACTGGCTGCGCATGAGAAATTGTTTTTCACCGGATACAGAGAGTGTTTATAAGTGCAGGTTTGAGGTAATGCGGGCTCTACGCTCGATTACGACGCATTAGCGAGCTCCCACGTACATAATTTCTAACGACCTAACTATGCGCCTCATGCTGATGTGACACGCAAGAGAGGCAAGAGGTCTGCTGTTTCTTCCCAATAAGCTGTGAATTTGTCGCGTTGCCGCGTGCAGTGACACTGTAAGTTGCCAGCAAAAGCAGGCAAGTCGTTTGACAGGTGAAAAAAGGAGTAAGTAGTATTGGTCTTCCACGTGTTCAGTAATTACCGCAACTTTTCTCCCACATTCGTAATTTGGAAGAACGAATCGAAACATGTGCGACACGAAGGTGAACTGTACGTGCGTAACTGCTCGCACGATAAGCATGTGCTCCCAGTTCCTCCTCGGAGCCGTGTTGTGTATAATTTGTTCGCTTGAGAACTACCGAGGGTGCTTCCCTGTTAATCCATTACAAAACGTGCGGTAAACGCGCCGTCTCGCTTTCTCGACGCCCACCAATTTGCTAACCATCGATTTATCTCGGCTCGCGGGCACATGTGCACGCACGCCGCACGCATGCACGTATTACCTACGGCCCTTTCCACGAATGCGCGTCAAACTCACGCACGCATGAACGCATCGAAACACGAATATAGCCGGCGCTGTCGCCGTCGCCGTCGCCCTCACCGCACCGCACCGTCCTGTTCCACCAATAGAAAATTCCCAGCCCTTTCCACCTTCGCACCACTATCTTTAGAAACGCACGCGCAGAAGCAGCACTTTGACACGACTCGACTACTTCAGCCGTATCACGTGCAATGTCGTTTAGCAAAGCGTATCGCCTGTGTCGTCTCTCGCTCATTCATGAGAAACCGCATGTTCTGACAGATATCAGTATGGAGTGCGACGTGCGACGTGCGACTGCGACTGCGACTGCGACTGCGACTGCGACTGCGACTGCGACTGCGGTGTCCTAGCAACTTTCAATCAGTTTTTACACTTCGGCTTTTCAACCGAAAAACCATTGAAAAGTAACGGAACGCGCGTTCACGAGGAAATTCTTTTTCACACCGTTTTCCAGCTTCGAACGATGCCGTTTCAACAGCACACACATACACACGTCTAACTGGAAATGCTCAGACGGCCTTAAATCTTGTCTCACGACCTGCCTGCCACGCGGCATGCCGTCTCTTTGTTTTGGCCCGCGGAGGCGTCGTTGCGAGACACCCGCGAGTCCTACCGTTACGCATGTGTGAACCGAAAACCGAAAGCCGAAAGCTCGACTCTTAAACGCTTCGACTCCAAAGTAGGGGCTCACGGCTCACCATCCACGTCGCGTTTTTCATACACCGAGCTCGCTTTTAATCGCTGCCCATCTTACGAACTCTGCTGCTCCTTCTTTTCCAGCAACTTTTTTTTATCATGAAACATTCTACTCAACTCCAACAACTCCAACTGCGGAATGTAGCAGGAAATTTTGCACAATCTCTCGAATATCGGTGCACACGCCTTCCTCGCTCCCTCTTTTTTGAAGGTGTCTTTTGATTTTACAATGCGTTAAATGGCTACTTTGTCAGAACAGGCGTTTCCAGCTTCCTCCGAGTCCTCGTTTCCGCTTCTCCATGGTATTCTCGCGTGATAAACTTTTCGCAGTGACACCTCGTAAAGCTGTATCCGCCCGCCGTGAAGCACGACGAAGTACGGTGAAAAGACAGAAGTTGAAGTACGGTGTCGTACGTCGATATTTATAGATGCACGTATTACGCCTACCTAAGCCAGACCGAACCGCGTATACGTATACCCCCGTCCGTAAAGCCGGTACAGGCGCAGAGGCTATAAGGTAGATGCATATTATTCCCTTCCACTTATGCACGGTTCGAATGGAGGTTCCGTAGATTAGGACTCTCCCAATGTAGGTATGTCTGCGCCGTTGAAGTAGGCAGTATAGCCGGTGAAATCATGCTACATTGTCAGGCAGCCGTAGACGCGAATGATGTACGAGCGGAGCACGATGAAAGGCTTGAGGAATCACGAGTGGCATGACCTCGGACACACGAAGCGACGTATTTATAGAGCGTAATTTTCGCCACTGTCCGCAGTCTTCAATTCAAAGTTCGCTAAACGTGTCGTGATCGTCAGACCTTTGAAGCTTGCTCTGCGTCTCGCCCTCGTTCAGCGCCGTTTAACTTTAGATTTGGTAATGCCCAATTAGAGCCGTGCTGTTACTTCAGCTGCGCTAACGAGTGACGAGGTAACGCGCACGGTGCTATTAAAGTGGTGCGGCAATTAGCTGCTTTGGTAACGAGAAAAGACAGATGGGATTATATACGCATACGCGAGTGAATGCGTGCGCTCCACCGCTTCTTGAGGAATAATTGCGATCATTATTAAGACAGTCTTCCCTCCGAACGTATAAATCGATTCTCCTGTCATCGACTCGTCACATTCTCGCCAAATGATTTTAAAAAACATCGACCACCCTCCTTTCTTACCAAACAGATTTGCCGACCCTCGATCCTGTCGAACACAGATGCCGCGAGCCAATATTCAATACCCGGTACTTACTTATGTACTTCCATTTTGCTGGTTAATAGATGAACGGAAGCGGCTACGTTACGTCGATAATATACCGCGCATTCAAGGCGAGAATAGATATATCCTTCTCGCGGTATATTTATGACCGGGTAATCTGCTTAAGAACGGCGATAAATATACCTATACAAGATGATCAGCGCTAACGAGCTGACTCGCTCGAGACGTGCTACGTGCTCCGGCCTCAGGCTTCGGTCGCGGCCCACCAACATCAACCGCCGCCCGCGTCCCTTGTATTTTTATCGTTTCCTTTGCGCTCACGAAAGCGAAAAGCCAACGTGTTTCCCATTAAATTAACACACCGGACAACCGCCGCTGGATATCTTTTAGCGGGAGAACCTCTCCATTCGCATTTCGCATCGCGATCGCCATCCGATTGTCCTTCGACCGAGATCGAGGGGAAGACATGCATGGTCGGCAATCGGCACGCTGGCATTGGAGGCGCGGATGCGCGTATCCGTGATAAGGAGAAACGGTCGAACGTAGTCCGCCCACGCAGAATCCTGTCGCGTCAGCCCGTTCGCCCGTTTCCTCAATCGATTACATCGTTTTCAAGAGGCGAACGTTGCCGAACGTATTACTTTCCCGCGCGGTGCTTCACTTGCGAGGGAACAATCGACCTTTACAGCCCCCCTCGTGTGCAAACGATGCATACTTTAACATTAACAAGCGTCTAACTGCACGACGTTAAGAGCGACACAACTTCCTCGTTCTTAGTCCCGGCAAATGAGATGATACGTATAAGTAGTAGGCGAGCACCGTTTTCGGGTAGCGCTCTCGGCTAACGGGAGGGTAGTTAGGCGCTTCGAGTAGATGTGCGCCACTATCTAGATTCTAGATAATAGCCGAAGCTGCGGATCGGGCAGAATTTGCGGGTGCGGAAGGACAAAAGAGCGCGATGGAACCAAGATGGCGGATCGTCGATTATAGGCGCGCCCATGGTACGCCGTTGGTCCGATGCTCGGCCAATAGCGTCGATCCGATGCTCGGGACGCCACGGCCACGCCAGCTGCGACGCCGAACGACGCTTAGCAGCGACGTATCGCACCGACCTATCGTCCCTACTCGCCGAGCCAGGAATTAAAATACACGCTTGCCGAGCTACGCCAGTTACCCGCTGACTTCTGCACGATACACTTCTCGCTGTTTATATCGTTTTTCTTCATCGAGTTGCGTGTGTGGGAAACGATTAATTTGTGCTCACGTTCGTTGTAAAGGTTTCGACAAGTGTTTCGCGGCTGGCGTTACTTTCATCCTATATTTCTCTCTCACGGCTATGTAGACGCGTACTTACCTACTATTATTGCTCACGCCACACCGTAAAGTTTGCTCCGATTTGTGAGAGTGTCCAAATGGACTCGGACACTGTGCGACCTGCGTCCGCCAATAATCTCGTCAATACTCAACCCCGCCAAGATGCAGAAATTCCTAATGATGCGATGATTGCGGCGACTAAATGAACAACGATTCGTGAGCCAAAGTAGCTGTAGTGATCGCAGCCGGATTGATAAATTGAGAGTGTTCAACGATGGAATCAAACGTCGAGGAGACCGAGTTGGATGTCGGATCTGCTAGCGACGAGTTAGAATCGTCCTCTATCGTTGAATCTAAGATCAATCGACGCCCTAAACCGAAACCCTTCACGATCGAAAGTTTAATCGGTACGAGGGAAACTCGCGTCAGCCGTACACCGCTACAAGATGATCGATTGACGGGAAACGATGAGGATCTGGATCGCGACAGAGAGTATCTCTATCAGCGACACTACCTTGCGACGGCTGCGGCAAGTGCACTGCCATCAGGTTGGTTTTATCTCTTACTCAACTGCATATACTTACATACACTCCCATTTCTCTTCCTCATCCGTTATATGTGCCGGCATACTTACATACAATTTCATCATGTTTCGGCAAACTTTGTTCTGCTAGGTTTCGGAGTACCTCTCAGCCTCTATAGCGCCTGGTTACCAATGCGGATGTACGGTGGAGGGGGTACGTCCGGCGTACCGATGTTACCGCCGCAAGCGTCGGCATCGGCGTCGGCGTCGGCCAGTTATCCTGCTCACCAAGATGTGCATCAAAATCGTCTGTCGCAGCATCTCAGTTCCACCACAAACCATCTCCAAGGTGCTGCCTATCCGGCCAGCTGCCATCGGGCAGCAAGTCAGCGAGGGTCCAGTAGTTTTACTGACAGCGAGGACGACGGCAGCATCGACTCACCTGCATCTCCAGTCCACGATCTCTCGAAATCACGCCACGGTGAGTTGTGTCGAATTTACTTTGTTTGTGCTCATAAGGCTCGGGCCTAGTTTAAATGAAGCATGCAATCGAGCCTTGTCGGAAAATCAATCTAACCGTCTCGTAATAAGTATAATAGACGGTCGCGGTCGTATCGATCAGCATCAATAGTCGCCGGTAATTGAAAGGCGCTTACGTTCACGTGTCGATGTGTATCATCAAATTAGAAAGTATCCATGGGTAAGGTGTGTCACGGTAATCGAAAGCGCTCATAAGGCAGCGCGACACTGCCTCAGTTATCTTCCGTCCGTCGTTGGTCGTTCGTCCACGATCGCGGTCTTTACAATTTCAGAATAATTGAGAGGCTACTATTTCTTCAATATGTAATGAGCAACTGCTTATCTACTTATACAGCTAACGTGTACGCGCCTATTCCGTATGCAAAAGGCGTGCAACATGCTACTAATCGTAACTTCCGGCTCATCGACCGACACTCAATAAGCACGTATTTATCCCCACGTATTCGTTCTCGGCATCGTGCAAGCTCGATTGACAAATAATATCTCGCACTTGTCAGCGAAACGAATATCGCGGTTCGCGCGAAACTTGGAAAAGTTAGCATGTCTTGGTGGAAATGACGACGGTTGGTCGAAGGAGAAGAACGTTTGAAATTCGGCCAGGATTCGAGGTGTACGCGCACGCCGGCACACACCCACACGAGCCTTCACTTTCGGACACCGATAATTTATGCGCGCTACCGTGTGTATCTCGCTCCTTTGCCGACCGATCGTGGCGACCGTGTGCCGCTCGTGGCTACGCCGGTGGAATCTTTAAGCACCACTGCGATTTCTCTCGTCTCGTGATGCTGAAGAGCGACGGACGACGGACTGCAGAGGGAATGAGCGAGACAAAGGAAATCATATCAAGATTCATTTGCGTCGTATTTTCATAAGTACCTAGAAACGGAAAGGAGACTGACTGTGACTGTGTCCGTCAGTGTAACATCGCGAACGGATTGCCGAAGAATCATTCCTTTCGTATCGCTGTAAAACGCGATCTTATCGGAGTCTATGAGAGAAAGAGAGTGGGCTAGTGCGGATCAACGGTCACGTATTTTGGAAGGCAGTGGCAAAAGTGATGGCAGCGACCGCGACGGCGTCAGCAGGGCCAATGGACGTTCCACGAGGACGCTATACTCGCAGCACACATTTATTCGTGGCCGGTCACTTTTTATTGATGTTCCGCCGCCGCGCCGACCGAAACGATTTCGTATGCGCGACGAAAAGGCTTCGGAGAATCTGTCATCGGTCATTTGTGACGCATAGCGCGCGCGCGCGCGCGCCCATAGGTACTGCCCAAAAAACCGCTCTCCACGGCGACGATACGATCGCTGCACGATTACAATGCACGAGTATAGACATATCGAATACGAATCAATATATACATTGCGATTGAGACCGTTCGAATCCTCTGCAGCCTACTACACTGCGGACGAACGCTTCAACTGTACATCACTCCGTTTCACTGATTCAGCTACGATCAATGGAACATCTCAATCGCTATTCCAATAAGAGCCAACGACTCGATATAGAAGACGGAGACGGAGACAGAGACGGAAAACCGTTCAAGATGGTCTGCCTCTTTGTCATTCTTAACTATCGAATAACCAGATTTCATGCAATTTGCTGGAAGCCACAATCGATGCACAGATTTGCGTATGCAAGGACAGTCTCGTCGACTGAATGGAAGAGTCGCTCTTCGTCATTACTCGATTCGATCGTTACATATCAAACAACTAATTTTGACACCTGCCAGAGATTGAACTGATCGCAGACTGAGGAAGGACACACACTTCACACACATACGTCTACCTATTATCGACGACGATTGTTGAGATGGAGTTTGATGGACCGGACATTAGCACTTAACATAGCATCGTTTCCATCGAATAGAGATTGAAAAACTCGAATAGGGTTTGCACAACCTATGACCTATGACCCGCCGGCGATCAATGGACCATCACGGAGGCCCTTAATATTGACCAGGTGTAATGCGATTTCAGGACGATTTAGTATGCACAATGACATTCCTGGCTGGAACCTGGAATCTCTCATTAGTCATTTACGCCAGCAGAAAACGATCGACGCTACATCGCATTGGTTGGAGATATTCAACCACCTCGGCCTCGACGGTATTGTCAATGAAAGCTGCGATTCTGTATATGAGAAACGAGCTTTTCGGGGAATCAGGCTGTCAAATGTCTGACATTTATGACGCAGCACGAAATTGCATCCGACGCTAGAGTAGAGTGAAATCAACATGATAGTTTAAATTCTTGTAGGCGCGACGGATGACTGGAATAGGGCGAAAATTCGAGCAACGCGTTTTATGAAAGTTAAAGGAAGAGGCAAGGAGGCAGAGAGAGAGAGAGAGAAATAGAAACCCGTGACCCCATTCAGGAATAATTTTGTCGATCGAAGCCCAACATAGTGCCTCGTGCGGTCGATCAGTAAGACTTCACCGGAAGCAATTATTGAGATCGTTGAAGGAAGTTGTTGAGAGAATGGCAGTACGCGGGCGCTCGCATGAATCTATCTTTCTTTTACGTCTGCGTACGTCGTCGCACGCGCAAGGTGTACGTGGACGTGAAACAGTGGACATTTCTGGGATAAATATGAAATTTCAGTCAAGTTTATTAACGGTTCGGCAGATTGTTTGTCGCCTGCCGCGGTCAAAAAGTTCCGTCGATACTCCGCAACGGTTGTGTGAACTAAAAACCGTTCAGCATGTAAGTAAGTAGGTACCTGCTATCGTTGTATCGTCGGCTTTATTTCACCTAGGAACGCCGCGTTTCCCTGGGATATCGTGGATAATCATGTCCATATTTATTCCAAATCGTAGCTCCAATATATAAATATCTACTCATTATTGTAACTGGTAAATGGTAAGCATTCGATGCACGGCCGTGGTATTATATTTTCACAGTTGATAATAATACCGCTCGTATATCTGAGACTGTTTCACCCCTCGAACCAGTCGTTAAACTAGTACGCTTTATTGGTTGAGCAATTCCGTCATATAGCTAAATAATACATCGTCGACGTACCGTAGTCGGGAACGAGCTAAAAGTATCAATGACTGATTGTGAGTGGGTCGATCGTTATGGGGCAAAAACGATTCTCCACGCATGAATTAAATTTTCGCTTAAGGGGAGTTTTGTGGTGGCCCTCGGGGTAATTTCCCTAGGCGAAGATAGGGTCCCACCTCCACGGAGGAAGGACACGAGCCGAAACAGCGTATTTTTTTGCTTTTGCCGCAGTTTCGCCCTGCGACTTTTCGATATTCATTACCCACGATGGACCCTGCACTCGATTCGACACGACATGGGAGGATCGCGATGCGTCTAGCTGAGAGGCGAACGGCCATGCCATGGTGACGTAAAAAACAGTGCGCTCCTGTGACGGGAGTGTCGGGAGTACGGCAATTGGCGGCGACTATGCGCGATCGATACCCGTGAATCGCTCAAGCTGAAGATACGTTCTCACAATCAGTTGAGCTTTCTGTGTGTCTACATGTGTGGTTCAAATTACAATTTTCTTATCATCCAATGACAAACGATCTCGTACAACGTACGCTGTCCAAAATTCTATGTTCATTATTCTGCTTGTATCGGAATTTCATCTGCATAGATTACGATCGGATTAAGCTTATAGATTATATACTTCATGAATGGAGATTGATTTGTCCGAAATAACCGATACGGTCAAATATTAATTACACATATTCCCGTGACACACCGTAATTTTCCCTAATCCTTATCACCGGCGGACACGATTAATCATATTACGACCGCGCTTGTTATCCACTACCTAATTTGACAATGTAATCATTTCTCGATTAAAGGTCAACTTGTAATTTGATTAGCGGTCGATTTGCCAGCTATCGGTGATCTCTTATTTTTACTCGGAATGACAACGTAAACGGATGTGAAGGGTAGACCGATACATTTCTGCAATATTATCGATTTAATTTGCAACGGAGAAAATTCAAGTTGACAAAACAGATCTGTATTCCGATGACTATCCTACAAATATGCTTCGATTAACAGACTGCCGCTTCGGTAATATGAAGTTTTAATATAAAAATCCACGTTTATTTCTGCTCTCCCCTCCCCGTAATGTACTTACCAGATGGTATGTGGCTACAAGTATGTAATTTGATTTTGCCCGTAAAACGACCCTAATACCCGTGTATCCAAGTGTCGGAACACTTGGACGAAAGCAAGAACCGGATGAAAACTGGACGCAACATTCCTCGAGTCTTTTACTTTACGCTGAATGGGAACGTGAATCGTTATAAATTACAACCGTTGATGTAGTCGCGCTACATTAATCGTCCGTTGCACCTCTTGCCTTATTTACTCTTTAGCAAGTCGAACTGCTTGAAACTGTTACGACCCGTCCCGTCAGTTTCATTGAATGTCTCAATATGCCTGAAAATGGCTCGACACTATCCTAAACTCGCGAGATTGAAAGTACATATTCGTGGAAAAAGCAATTACGAAGTTAAAGCAAAAAGATAGCGGCGTGACTAAAGTGCTGGAGGCGTAATAACTGCTTTGTCAATTAGGAATATAGGCGGTAGATCTAGAGGTAAGGAGAATGGCAGCCAACTCGGTCGTACTGCCCATTAAGCATTCTCGATTTTTTGCCGCAAGTGTAAAGACCATAAGCTGCAAGTACAACGCCCGAACGGTTGCTCGGAAGAAGTCTCAGTAACAGCTAGAAACGACTGACTGGCTATTCTTTGAGCGGAAGCGTTCGACTCGTGACTCGTTCAATCGAAAGTCTTTGAATAAGTGACGAATCCGACGGGTGCATCAAACTCGTCGTCGTCGTCGTTCGTGAAGAGTTTCCCGACAGGCAATGCCGATCGCAATATACATATTGCGCACTTCCTCACCTTTCGTGCTGAAAGATGAGGAACACTTGCCGCAGTCGAGAGCAGAGGTAAATTGTGCGCCGCGTCGGGCCGCGTCCCGTCGCGTCCCGTCGTGTCGCCGCGGCCGTCGCAAGGAAAATTGTAGGTTGCAGGGAGTATTCGCCGTTTCCTTTTGCCTCGATACTTCCGCGGCCATAGACTCCCTATAACCATTTTTCCTCCTATGTAGAGCATAATCGCGCTCCTACTGATTTTAACTGCCACGCAGATAGCTCATATTTGACTGTTTCACTCGTGGATTTGCAACGATAATAAGGACATTAAATATGAGGTGCAGAATTTTCAACAGGCCCGTCTTACGTCGACGCCGTTCCGCGAAATTCTAACGGCAGTAACGCTAAAACTTTGTACACCTGCGCAAGTCTGTAGACAGCTCATAAGCAAGCACCGGATAATTCCATGGAATGTGCATTATTCAGTGGAGCGTTTTGCGTTCTGCGTTTGATCTTAGAATCCATGTGTGTCGCACCGTCATGTGGTCGGCAACGGTAAAGTTTCACACGATTTCTAAATAACTCACTTCGCCGGGAACGAGCATAGATTCATTAGAATGGAATAATCTAGCTACGTAAGAAAAACGGTGTATGTAGAGCTGCGTATAGAGCGTAGATGACGTCCTACATGACACGATAAAGATAAGTTAGCGGTGTGCCGGTACTGAAAGCTGGGCATTTTCTGCTTTCAGGCTCGGAAAACGACCGCGGTTCTGCGGAGAGCGAGGACGAGTGCGGGGGGAGCGGTATCACGGCAACGGTAGACGGTCACGATATCTCAGACACCATCGGCAATTCAAACTCCGCCGGCATCATCGGTCCGGGCTCATCCCTGGAGAACGGTCAAGGTGCATCTGCCTCCAGCTCGTCGAGCAATAACAAGGCACGACGCAGACGAACGGCCTTCACGTCCGAGCAACTGTTGGAACTGGAACGAGAATTCCATGCGAAAAAGTACCTCAGCCTGACGGAACGCTCCCACATAGCTCACGCACTAAAGTTGTCGGAGGTTCAGGTGAAAATCTGGTTTCAAAACCGTCGAGCCAAATGGAAGCGCGTGAAGGCCGGTCTGAGCGGAAGCGGAGGGGTGGGTGCTGGTGCCGCGACGATCACGAGTGCGGGTGCGTCGAGTCGGCATAACGGCACCGGGGGACAGCACGCGTCCGGGGGAACTGCCACGAGGATCGTTGTGCCCATTCCCGTCCACGTCAGCCGCTTGGCAGTTCGCTCGCATCATCATCACCTGGAGAAGTGTGCGAGGCCACCGCGGATAAGATCTGATAGCGGCAGCTGCTCCACGTCCAGTCCATCCTCATCCTCCACCTCCGCATTGGGCGATGCCCTTGGATTGGTCAGTTCGTCCATCAACGTCGGCGTCGGCGTCGGCGTCGGCGTCGGCGTCGGTGTCGGTGTCGGAGTCGGACTTAGAGCGTTCACGGTGCCGAGTCATCGCGGCGGCCTCAGCTCGTCGGGCAGGTAGTGAATGCTTTGGACATCGATTCCGTTCAACGACCACTTTGTCCGAATCAGCGTTCTGCCTTCCGAGTTCCCGCTACATATACGACTTTATCCTCGAGCATTAGGTCTCTACATCGTCGAAAGGAGATCGCGCCTTCAAGCCGGTCCAGGATTCAATTCAACTGATCGATGCTTCCCTAAGCATCGCGCTCCCATTGATTTATTTATCGGGCTAATGACAGCTTCAGCTACGACTAAGGGAGTCATGTCAGGGAGCTACGATCGGAAAGTGCGAAGAGAACTGAGAGAAGTGGCGTGGGTGCGTCAAGTTACGCGCCAAGTCGCGCGGAAGCACGGACAATCGAGTCGAGCGAGTTTGACTGTAAATATAGTTAAGGAGAAGTTGTAAATAGCGTATACCTACTACGCGTAGAGCCGTACAACGTACATAGGTACATATTGCTAATCGGCCGGACACGCACCGCACGCGCACGCATCACGGAACGAGAGTGACGATGATGAGCCGTGAACCAGCACGTACGGCGTACGCCACTCGCGCATATAAGTAATGTATATACATTAGGGATTTCAGTCCGGAGAAAGGGCTACTATGTTACAACGGTACTATATATCGACCCGACCCGACGCGACGTGTGTGATTATCGCAGCTGTATTATACCGTCATAGTAGAGCGTTACGACGGGCGGTAGCGCGCAAAGTGTCTGGGTACATAGTACAACCAATGTGTATATCGAGAGGGCAATAAAACGTGCGAACATTACCTGAAAACTCATCTGCCTCATTCTTATTTCCGTATAAACGACCTCGAGTGGAATTTAGAATCGTCAAAATGACACACACGCTCATCGAGATATGATCTAAAAACGATAAAGAACAGAAAATATGAAAATAGACCACTGCCAACACCTATACGCTCGATTCCTCCAAAAGGCAAAAAGTCAGTATTATCGGGACGACTTACATATGAAAATGGCCATTTGGACATATCGACATATTCGTGGTAAATTTTGATTTGCGAGACGCAAGAGCCTACTCACCTAATCGCCACCGCGCCGGCTGTTTTGACAAATACGAGCTCGGATGCTCAAGGCAATGCCACACACGCGCTTTTGTTAATCGCACCCAGTGACTTGAGAATATCCCACGGGCCACGTGATGTCATCTTGTCCTCCGTAAATGCTTGCCATTCCCCTGGGTCGCATTCACCGCAGGCGGAGCCGCAGTACGTATTTTCGCAGGGTACGGCGCGTGCGGGCTTCACTTTCAAAAGGTCCCGGAAAATCAAGGGCCCTCTGCCTACTACTGCTCCTGTGCCTCGTGGGCGTGACTCCATATGCCACCATCGGCTCTCCAAACCCTGCAACCTGGCCGCTACGGTGTCGGTCTGTCACCCGGCTAATTCGATTTAATGCGCCTCTAAACCGTGCATTGAAATGTGATTTTTCAGTTTCCTTAAGTAGCACGAAGCAAAAAAGATAATGTTTCATAAACCTCGTCGTATGCGTTCGCGCGATTTTTCCTCGCCCAAGTTCCGAATTGTTAAGGGAGGGGAAGAGCAGGGAGATCGTTTGAAAGAAGTACAGGGCGCGTCTCCGGTCTCAAGGTAGGGGAGGTACGGAGTATACGGTGTATACAATGGTCGAGGCAGAGTGCATTACGGTTAATACACGAAGGACCACGGTCGTTTAGCCGACGATCTCGGCAGTTACCGCTTCTCGCAAAGGATAAATCATCTCCCGATTCTGCCACGCCTACTCGACGACACAGTAGACCAAAGACCTAACCCAGAGTCTCCCCTAGAGCGTAACGTACGGGCACCGAGTCGACTTTGTCGTGCCGTACGGTCGATCAAAACGACGGTAATATTCGTCGCAAAAAAATATCTTCTACCACGGTTATGGATATTCCAATCGCTACGATAAATAAAACCCATGGAAATACATATGTCTTAAAGGTAGGTACCCTTTCCAAATCATGCAACTCGGAACCAACTACATACACACATACTGGCTCTCTCGTTCATCTCCCGACTCCGGAGCACATTTATCTCACAACGTCCTATCTTTTTTGGTCGTGCGCTATTTTCGATCGAAGGGAGTCGGCGTCGGCGTCGGCGTCGGCGGATGTGGCGTCCCTCGTTTCACGCAGGGTCGCAACGACGCTGTGTAATTTGTCATCAAAGTCGTTCCCGAAGATGCACTTCCGGATTTGCGGTTCCATTCATCGAACCACTTAACCGTCAGTAACGTAACTTATTGCTCGGCATTCCGTTTCATGAGAACGTGCCCGCCCAAACGGAGCGACTTCAATGCAGGCAAATATAATCGCAAACGATTGTCGAAACAAAGGGTAAATGAACAAGTTGGCTATACAGATGATGACTCCCTATTACTGGCGGCAGATCTTTGCGGCGGACTATAATGTGCCAAGAAGATTTGTCACGCTCACTCGAGCCGATTTCATGGCACTTTCTGGAAAACAGGAGGAGAGCTTTGCACCACCTACCAGGGGCGAGTGTGGGAAACAGAGTGGAGAACGGTTCTCGATCCGTAACTGCTTGCGTGGTCTAACGCGCCTAATTGATGACACATATACAAGTAGACGCCCTAAGTTTACCACTCCTGTACCTCGAAGCGACCCTGCGATTTGTCGGTAGCCGTTAAAAGAGCGTCAAATTTTTCGCAGATCTGTCACCCACTGTAAATGTCATGCACACACGCAGTACATGTGCAAAATAAATAATAGAAATGTTCCAAACTATTCTCTTCACACAACCCCATCGACGACAACGTTTGTAGAGTGACGTCTGTTTTTTCTGTAACTGCACCTCGTGAAAACTCAAGTGCTTGCGTGAGGATGGGAGAGCGAGAGGATTATGAAGCCGGAGGATTATCGGACGGACCTCGTGGGTGGTGCTCTCGCCTCTGGCACCAAGTAGACGAAGACGCTGACCGTAAGGGAAAAATAGCGGAAAGAGGGATAGATGAGGAGATTGGCGAACGGAAGAGCTGAGGGAAACATCGTGCCGGAGGAGAGAAATGGCTTGAAGGAGTGCGAGAGAGAGAGGCAGACGCACGTTATCGTGGGGCAAGGGGTGAGGGAAAGAGGGGACGATTTAATGTTCCCCTACCGTGGCTGACTCGAGAGTGTAATTGCCGTAGTGGGCGGAACGCAGCGAGCATCGCGCCAATGGGCGTGGTTCGCTGATTACACCGCGTTGATACTGATATCTTAGCTACCACCAACCTCTGCCTGCCAGGAGTGCCAGGCAGGGCACTCTCTTCCCTCCTCTGCTTCTCCCACTCATCCTGACTCTTTCTCTCTAAACCTGTCTCTCGACCTGTCCTCCGCCTCTTTAACCATCCGGATTCTCAATGAGATCCCAGCCAGACATTGGAGCGGAAGCTCGATCACGTGACGAGAAAGCAACGCGGTTTGCTCTTCCTAAATCTCGTTTACCCCAAACAACGTTTGTAGATGGTCCCCTTTTTGCTCATCCATTCAACACGTCTCGTTTCGAAATTTCTTCATTCTCAGTCTCCCTGCACCGTTGCAGCTGGTGCTTCTCGAACTCAATTATTATCCGGCTACGTGACTTGACGCATCGTCAAAGCAAATAATTACGGAATAGGAGGAAAAAGCTGGGGGCCGCGAGCCGCGAACCGCGAGCCATTCACCACGCCCCGCTGACTGGACTGTTTTTTATTGCTCCCGTGCCCGAAAGATCGACCCACTACCGAGCTGACTTATCCCTATTTTCCCTCGTTGCCAAGTTCTCGAAACGCAGGAAGAGACGGAGCAAGGAAGCGTACGACGAGAAGGTGTCGTAAAAGGAGGGAGAAGATTAAAAAGTGTTGTCTAGTGCTGGTAAACGCGCCGCCCTGCATATCCGCTATTTCGCCAACATAATACATTTTAGGCGGCGACATGACGGATTTCGATCGACATTAACTGGGTTGAGAGGTTGAGCAGGTTGTGAGACAAGCCTGCGTCGAAGAAACGAACAGAATTGCGCTCTAGTCAAGGCTCACAGCCGAAGATCGGATCGCGGTATTGAGTGGGCGTATCGGTTTGAGGGCCAGACAGTCGATCTTGGTTTTGCTCTTTAACAAGGATCGCCTCGTCTGTAAATGAGACTCGATGACCAGGCGGAAATGGAGAACTCGTTCGCCTCGGTATGACTTCTCGCGCGAGACAGTGACGCGCGGTAACAAGATCCTCTGAGAAGATAGAGAGCGCATCAAATAAGAAAGGCGTTTTATCCACTAGTATAAAAATGTTCCTCTCGCCAGGTTATGCATCAAGTAGTTTTGACGAGAGGGTGCATTCGATCTGCCGCTGCCGGTTTGAACGGAGCTTTTCCCATAGCCGAGAAAAGCAACGACCTTACGCGTGCTCCATTTCTCCCCCCTCCGACGGAACGACGGCTAATCGAGAATGTATCGAACGTAGTTGCTCGCGCTACTGGTATTCCGCTACGCAATCTCGCGTTTCGAGAATCGTTTCGTAACCGAAGTCTTTAGTCGGCAGTGCCGCCGCGATGAACGCCGTCTGCATATCAAGACCGTCTCGTAGTCGCGAGTGGAATGTTCCCCCTCGTCTCCACCTTACTCCGACTCGTCTGCGCTGTTCACACACGCTGCCGTTGAGTGTTGCTACTCCGTCCTCTCCACTCCTCTCCTCGGCTCCGCGCACCCAGTGTCCGCGAGCTATCGATTCCTTTAATCTCCCTCTGGTCAAGAATATGGGTGGTTTAAAAGTTAAAAACTTCCCGTTGTTTGTCCATTGACGATGCTCGCTGTCGCTGCACGAAGCTATCGATCCCGTTTCCGATAGTCCGCCGTGAGGCGATATTAAATTATCAGTGACGCTGCCGATCTAATGGCAGCAATTAAAAGTATGGACTTGCATTATCGAGCGCAGTACGACAGGCGGCGGGGCCGGTGGGGCAGCGAAACGTATGACGGAAGACATTAACAGGACCGCCTACTACAAGGATCGCCAGCACCGCTACGCAACCGGCTCGATTATTACCTCCTTTATTATTCATGTGTCAGATCAATGCGCGTTCGGGCTTTGCTCGTAATATCCGCGTACAAGACATTTAATTTAAGCGCGCACGGGACGAGAAGCGACGAAGGGCGGTCGTCCCTTAAATCGCTACCCCTCGCAGGGTGTACACACTGCCACTTTGGGGTCGTACGTCGCACGTCGCAGCAGCACGCTCTCGGCACAAACGGTATTAAGTGGAGCGGCACAGGGGGGAATTGTCGTCGTAACAGCCCGACTAATATTCACCGCAACGATGCCTAATTTTTAATCAGCGCGACTTTACGGCTTCAAACTCAAGCCTTTACTATTTTATGAGACGTATAGCGTGCGCGAGGGCTAACCGACAGGGGTTAGAAGGTAATACATACGTCGAACGGTAAAGCTAGGCTTTGTGTAAGAAGACTGATGTCGAGTGTTTTGTTCGTTTGGAGCGTTAGTCTCTGCAATGAAGGCAACGCGGCGACCTCCCGCGCTAAACCGGCCCGATCTGCTGGTTATCGGCCCAGATCTTTCGCCTCAAAAACATTCTACTGGACGAGGTGCGTTCAGGTGGGTGTGACCGCCACCCGCGATCCTATCGGCGCGCGTTTGTTTAAATAATCGGACGTTTCGGGACCGGCAAGCCTATCTTCGTGTCGGCATCTGGCTGGCCAATATGTATGATAATTTTGACATGCCTACACCTCATAATGGGTCCCGCGTATGCGCCCGTCCACACACAGAGACCATCATGTCGACGATACCGGCCGCCTCTCCGCAGACGGTTCCCTATTATGCCGTTTCGTGTCTCTTCCTTCATACAGCCCACTCCTTTACTCGGCATTTCGAGACTTCGTAATAAGTTGGTGTGAGGATGGGATTCGGAGGCGCAAAAGAGTAGGAAACGGCTACGTATGCCGCCGTCGTTCTCATGGCGTATACATATATTATCGCATTGACGAGGCAACGTGTCTGACATTGGATACACTTAAATACATTCAATTGGTGTATAACGATTAACAACGTATGTAGTATTCTTTTCAGCGCCCGGCCGCCACTGACGATTAACCCAGGGCTGATCTAGATCCACCAGGGGATAAAGGGTGTACGCTGTAAGGTTCCAACCCCATATCGACCATCCCTTTCCCCCTTAAAATCAATGCCCATTCATAGCTTAATCGAACGTATACATATCGGAGCGACAAAGTATAATGTACACATAAATAATTACATAGATACAACTAGGCGCGATTCGGTTTTCTTTTTCCTATATACACGATTGCCCACGCTCATCGGGTGAAGCAATGAAAGTGCATTGAGTGTATGTGAATGTGTGCCCGCCACTTGCTCGGGACGACAACCTTCAACTTACGCGTATCTCGTGCGATCAAGTATCCGTCGTAGACGCGCCTGCGCGACATTAAGGATACGATTGTACGAGAATATCCCTGCGCACAAGAAAAATCATCTTGGGTATATCTACTCCAGGCCCTGTCAACGTCGGCTGCCAATCATTTTCAAAGACAGACGCCGAAAACTTGGCGCACGATAACGGATATAGACGTAGAAATGATCCAATTGTATCCAACGTATTTGTGCAAGATCGATGACGGTATGATGAGTCTGATGACGTGTTCGCATCACACGGAAGTACGACTCAATTATCGCTTTTAATTTCAAATCGAATTCCATTTCGTCTAACAGGGCATTTGAGGAAAGAGGGTGGCCACCATGGACGAGCGCGTGCGTGCTATATTGCCGCTCATTCATGTATACTCCATTGCGCAAGAAATTCGCACGAGACGATAACAATAATAAATTATGCTACATAAAAGTAATTTTGTCTAACCTATATATGTACGCGGCATCGTTTCGTTTGCCAATAAAGATGTATTTTATGTAGGAAGGAAAGCCGAGGAGAGAGAGAGAGAAAGGAGCGCTTCTACGGTGGGATGAGTACGCGAATTCGATCTTTCCAGTTTAAGTTAGTTAATAGCATCGTGAATAATTACGACACGTAAAACGCCGGTGAAAATCGCGGGCCAATTGAAGAGAGCGCTGGTCGAAACGGTAGTAATAGAAATAGTTCGTTTCCCGCCATGCAATTGATTTTTACGCTACAGCCGTTTCCCTTCTTATCTCACTTCCGTTTGCTCGGTACATCAAGGAATGCATGGTCGAACAGTCTAGGACCATCGATTCTTAATGCCCGGTTCTAAAGCGATTCGGCATTGTTAATCTGTAAGCTCGCTATTGTCGCACCAATCGCATGGTAAGCAGTGCAACGCTAACGTAAAAATGGTAGAAGAGGAATCCATAACAAGCAAGCAATTACACATAAAGATATTTTACGCGAACGCGATTAGTACAAATTAGTAATACACTTCTCTATTATTTGCCACTGACACTTATTAGGTATGTACAAACTCTTCGGGCAATAGTTTTTGGTATGTGTATATACATTTATGTACTTTCAACGCGAGGTACCATGCGGTAATATCGGTTACGATTCTTCTTCGGAAAGTTTCGTGAACATATTACGATACGGAGCAAGACTGTAATATCGTAAAGTCTTGCAGTGCATTACACCGCACACAGATCATTGCACAGAAACTCTGGGCAGCCTTTCTTTTGTACGGTGAGAAGAAATCCACTGCAATTAAATTCTTAGAAACTGATAATCAGTCGGTCAAGCTTATATCTTGCATGAAATATGACCAAACAATCGAACGCGTCATTATTTCCACTTAAACACTATAGACTGTATAACCTTTTCAATACAAACTGCAGATTGGACTTATTGAAAGAATTATTAGAACAGCCTAATTAGCGTTCGAACACGGTTCTTCACTTCAACGCGTATACAAGTCACGAATCTGAAAATATCCTTAGATGCAGGGATCAGGCACATTTACACGCATCCAGAAGGGCGTTATCAAGGAATTTGAATGAGAGGGACCAGTAAGGAACAACAGAGTTGCTTTTGTACAGTAAAACGGCGGTTGCCGCGACGACGTATCCTGCGCTTGTCACTTCAAGGGTCTATCACTTGTATTTACGCTACGCGATGAAGTTTTATCGGTTGGTGATCAGCACTGTTAAGTACTAAAGGGTGCAAGGACCAGCTACTTTGAAACTTCCATCGCCTATTTTGCTCAGACTATCACTCGGATAGAGAGAAAGAGAATATGTGAACGTATGACATGTCTCTGTGTGTGTGTGTGTGTGTGTGTGTGTGTGTCTTTGTGTGTGTGTGCTGCGTGTAAGAATCGCAGCTGTTGATTTTACCTGCCGCTTGTAACTTTCTCGTTTCTCCGGTACCATCGGAACAACGGTATACAGACAATCCCACCTTGGGATTTGCTTAAACATTGAAACGCGTCTCTGAACCATCCGCGAGCATCAATGTCACCGTACGATTGTTAATCCATATGAGCCGCGCCAAACGCATCGGATTCAAGCGCGTCACGTCATTGATGGGCGCAGTACTGTACGACTTAACGCAGCGTGTTTGAGAATTGCCTAAACCGAACATCCCACTGCTTGTTTGCTGGAAGCAAGTATGAAAGTATGTTGTCAGTTAACAAACGAGAAACGCTTGGTGGAAAATATCTAGTGATATTAAAGTATACAACTTACCTGCCAAAAGCACAGCTTGTTCTCGGAGCATGAGTAACTTACTAGGAACTTTCCTTCCGGTGAGAATGCCAATGCAGTTACCGGAGCTTGGTGCGCAGGTACAGTTTGACATTTAACATTACCTCGCAGTTCATAAAGAGCTAACTGGCCTCCGCGACCACCCACTGATATTCTCCGTGTAGCTGGACAATGGCTGACCTATGAAAATACGCCAATAAGTAATAAAAATATGTACGTTTTTGTTAGGAGAGTTTGACGCATACACACGCGGGATCAGATAGATACTTGCTTGATTAAATCTGCACACGGCTGGAAATACTTCGTTTAATGGTTTGGCCTTCAGATGACCTGGATCCAGGCAATGCAAAATGATGTCCATTACCTAAAGAGACAAACAAACACGCAATAAAAAGTTGCCACATTAAGGATGTCCATTAACGTTCCTCACGGCAAGAAAAAATACCTCCACTAGAAGATCGCTCATCTCACTCTGCATTTTGTCAATCAGTTGTTCAACGATTCTGAGTATCTCTGGTTTCGCTCTGGCGAGAACGCTAGCGCCGACGTTCACGTTCAATGTCTGTGCATTCTGTTGCAATGTGTTAAATCTGGCCACCTCTCGAGCCATCGTCGTAATGAATGCCGCTGGCCTTGCAGTGGCAATGAGAGTTAATGCATGACGAGCGGTACGACACGTATCAGCTTGAGGTGTAAGAGGCAAGCCATAAGTCATATTCGGAACTAATTTGTCTGCATCGCAACACATTTCCAATAGACCAAGCAGCACCTAGAATTTCAACAAGATATTTTCCATCGATTGATCGACAATCCCAACAGTGTTTCTCGGTTTTAAGGTGGACCTCTTTCATACTCGCCTTAGACACATCCAAGTACGGTTCCCATACGGTGAAGCCTCTACCGATGAGATCTATTGCAGCTCTTCGAAGGGCGGTGTGCATTGGTAGTTTTGGCGAATGCGGTGCATGCAATAAATGTGTAAGAGCCATACTCGTATGCCTTGCAAGATTGTTATTTCCAATCCCAAAGCCTTCCACGATCGAACTCTTACGCCTTTGTTCGCTGTCCCTTCTTTGATTCGTCGTAGTAACATCTTGTCCGAATTCGGCTCCTATTACTCCCAGAAGTACGACGGCCGTTGTCTGTTTGCGCTTTAGCTCCGCAACACTCGATGGTTTTCTGGCTACATTGATCTCCGCTAGTAAGTGTACATTTATTTTCAGTTTAAATCGCAATGGTATCGCAATCGTTTAGTTTACGGTCTGTGAGACTAATCCATACATTTACCTTCGGCCAGTTCTTCTTCCTCATCTTCCTCTTCTTGGTGTGCTTCTGTTGTAGGTACAGGGCTGCCTGGTGCTGGTGGACTTTGGTTCTGGGGTTGCGGTGCGATAGGTTCCTGGGTACTGTACATAGGCAGATACTGTGACCAACTGTCGACAAGCGCCTTCCTACCTTTAGGTCCCATCCTACCCAACTCAGCGAGCAACAGAGCCTGTGCGGCTTCTCGGATCTACAGCAGAATAATAAATATTCTACAAACCTGAAAACCATGACGTCTAAGTTGCAACCAACCTCTAAGCATTGATGCTGCCACCGGCGTGCCATCATTTCAACTTGAGGCCGTTTAAATGTTTTAGTCCCACCTTGGCCCGCCACTTTATCCGGTAGAAGGACACAGTGTAGAGTAGCCAAAAGCGACCAGCCCTGCTTGATTTGAGCCTGTTGTACCGTGTAGATTTCCTCAATCTCCTCCTCCGCCTTGTTCCAACTTACGGCGGCTCTGTTTCCTGGTCTGCTTAAAGTGAACCAATCATTGATTCTTTCACATTTCATATCCCACATTGGCTGATTTGGGAATCTCTCTTACCGATGCATCTTACGATTACGCTCTTGTTCGGGAACAAACGTCGCGTTATTCATTGACATGAGGGTATTTGCTAGAGCAACGACAGCTAATAAGTGATTGCTCGTCAGGGTAGTTGATAATTCCCAATGTGCTCTTGCTGTAAAAGCTCTGGTAAGTCGTTCTTGCATGACCAATTCGGCTGGTAAACGCTGTTCCAATTGCGTGGCTGGTTCTCCGGCTGGTTCGAGTTGCGTTTGCCAAGTTGGTAGCAGCAGAGACATGTACCCTGTATTGAAAAATTTATTTTTAATCGTTTACACGGTGTTGAAGCGTTCACAGTTTGTATGGAATGTTCAGTGATCCAGAAGACGTACCTCCCTTGGATAATACGCCAAACGACACGGGAACCATGGGTCTAAGCAAACCAAGTTTGCCTTCGCAGACTCTGTCGAGATCGGGATCCATGCCCCACGCATGTAACAGACTTAAAAGTAATTGGGCGACCTCCATTGTTGCGTTAGGCTCACTAAAAGCTCCGTTCCGTTTTATACTGTTCCTCGATGCCTCGTTGCTATTCCAGTTGTCGCCTGTATAAAGGTAGTATTTTATCACTCGGCAATACACGATGTGCTGTAAAACAAGTATGTACAAAGTGCGTTGGGGCGATGTTTTGCGTGCACAAAACTACTGCTGCTTTTCGTTTGTTACTGCCCATAACTCTAAATGGCTAAGCACAGTGCAATCGATACAGTACACATAAGAAGAGAATAGGTTCAGACGTGAGATACTATTCTGAGAATAAAAATGGTAAAGAGGGCTATTAAACAAATTAGTTGTGCGCAACAATGCCCCTCATCTGGAATTGTGTGTAACGTCTCTGTTTAAAATAAATATACTGGATAACTGAAAATAAGCAATATAAGTTCTGCGTATATAGAATAATACACCAAATATAATGTCAAATTAATCAAATGCGGAAATGAACACTCCAATAAATCAGCATCTAAAGACGAATGCAGGTACAACGATTGGCGGCACTTTAGCAAGTTTAGTTGAAATTATTACGGGCGTAGTATATGAAGAAGTGCGAACAGATCGTTTGCTGTTGCCACACATGAGAGTACGATCTTTCTCCGTCGAGAAGATATCTTGTATTATGGCGAAATAAGCGTGCTGTCGCTACGTACAAAACGAAAAGGAAAAAGCCAGATATAGCATATAATGAAGAAACAATCCATGCGACATGAGTGTCGTCAGTGTAAAACTACACTGACTAACTTCTCAACATGTCTAACCTTTGCCATCGAGAGTCGACGGCTTGAGGCCAACGCTTTCCGCTTTGGCCTGCAACTTAGTGTGCACATTCTCCGCGCCTTCCTTCATTTTAGCCAATATACCTATAGAAAGACAATCAGATCATTATGATGAAAACGAAACTTCTATGCCACAGTCAAAATACGGAAATCACTACAACAGAATGTGCTCCAAACTAAACGCTACACGGTGCAAAAATGCTCAATTACGAGCTTTCATGAATAATGATGATACGGAAGAAATGTCGAAAATAATCGAGAGACCAATAACTATTTAGTTTATAGATCTCTATGTGACAAATGATAGTGGCAGGAACATTGTCGGTGGACGAAAACAAACAATCACATAAGCAAGGTACAATAAGAGTGATGAAACACGATACCGTGACGATCCTTCTCCTTCAAAATTCGTTCAACGTCGCCTGCCTTATCCTTGACGCGACCAAAAAAGTCTACAAAGTGACACATTAATCAATGGACTTTACCTTAAATAAATCGGAAGATATCTTCTCAATTTCTATACTATATACAACCTAAGTTTATTTGGTTAGAAAAGATTATTATATTAGGTCAGTGAAATATTTTGACCATCGTGCAAATGATCATTTACCAGCAATTTTCTTGTGCGCGTCAGGGCTGGCTGATTGTGTAAGCGCTGCAACTTTTTGGTACTCGGCCGCCGAAATCAGTCCTTGTGCTTCTAAAGATCCGGGTGACATTGTACCGTATTCATCGCTCAGGAGTTGCACTGCGTCGAGAATAGGGGAGCGATTAATTATCGCAAACATTGTTCATATTTAACCGAAAAATTAAGGAGTGATTAAATACCTATAAGCGCCTCTATGTCAAAGAAAAGAATGTGGCTTTCGGGATCTTTGGGATTACTTCTGAATCCTTGAATCATGAGGGGAGCGCCTTTCGCCTTGATCTGATTTCCGTGGTCTGTCCCGGGTCCACCATGAAGCTGTTGCAGCTGATGCAATCCTCTCTGAGTTGCATGCCTTATTGCAGACAGATTTCTGTGTCTCAATCCTCTGAAGAAATGAACAGCGGGATTTGCAAGACCTAATTCTCCACCTGGTGCGGATCCACCTGATGCAGCTATTGTATTCTCGTCGCACGCATAGAGTACCTCTTCCGCTATGATTCCTGATAATTCATAACAATCGTAACACTGCATCTTTCGTGTTAATGCTATGACAGACTGAACTTTCCATCTGTTTACGCACCATGAAGTACTCGATCCAAGTGACCAGTTTCCATCTGCCAGACATAGACAGCTCCGTCCGAACATCCAACGATCATGAAATCGTCCAAAGGTCGCCATTTTATGGTAACTACAGGAAAGAGATGACGCGATGCGAGAACGACACATTTTCTTTCAGCCAGCGATAATAACGTGACGCTATGGTCTGATGCGACGCTGCAAACGCATTTCTGTATTCTAGGCTGAAAACGTCATTGATCACTACGGTTAACATTTTAGCTGACAATGAGTTGGTTTTTATCGTGCCATGTTTGCATATACATACCCTACAATTGTCCGGTGGTACCATAAGCTGCGTTATTTCACCGGCATGGACGCAGAATCGATGGATCAAGGTGCCGGCATAAAGATCCCAGAGACATACAGCGAAGTCGACGGAGCCGGAAACGAGATGCGTGCGATCATAACGGGACGCAGCACCGTGAGGATACAAGAGACAATTGACTCGACCAGAGTGGCCTAGCAGCACCTGATGAGGCGGCCAGTCTGCAATGCAAAAGAGTAACTCCCAACATAAAGGAAGACTGCGATGATCGTCAATGTCAGATTTACAGTACCGTCGTACTGCTGATGATTGCCATGTAGTAATTGTAGCATAACAGTTTGCGTTGCAGGCACGATGATAATGCTACCATCCTCCCGACCGACAACCAGCCGACTTTGTTGCGGTAAATAAATACTGGCGGTTAGCTTGATGCCCTGCCCATCGCCGCTGTCCAACTGATCAAGTATCCCAACAGGCGGCGGCTTCATGGCTTCCCACGCTGCCGTCAAACTCGTCTTCACAGTAGGTGCTAGGACGGGTAGTGGAGAACCAACGTTCTGAGATATTTGTGCGAGCTGTTGGGCAGTAATATCCGGCACTGTCCATAATATGACAACACCCTCGCTATCACCTCGCAGAAGATACTTCAGTGTTTTGTTCTGTCTCTGAACGGTAACCAGCCTCATAGCTGGTGGGCAGGAGAGAGGCTGACGCAAGACATCAAATTTTTTAATCAGTGTATGATGCAAATACGACGATCCATAGTATCTGCCTCATTAATCTTTACTACCTACCTTATCTCCTGGTTGCGTTAGAGTGCAATATAGGTATGGCTGATCGTACTCCGCTGCCGCCGTGTGGAAATTCTTGTTGTCGGCGACGCTACTATACGGCAACACCGTGGGAACAAAAATTACCATTATTTCCTTGCACGTGAAATTCCTGATCACTACTTATGGACTTTGCCCATAACTAGTTCAGAGACTTTTACATCGCGCAACATTGTGAAATTTGCAAATAAGATTAAACGCGCATCGATTTGCATCTGTAGCAAGTAGAAGCAAGCGAAAAAAGCCTAGCCAGTAGCAAAATATTTGTCGCAATCCTTCGTCAATTCTTTTCACCAATACGGATCCACTCACCAGATATTGTTGTGTTCTACCACCGATACACGCTTAAGGGTAACTTTGATTTTACACGAATTACCAATATAATTACTCTTCCTATACATAAGTACCTTTCTACTTTGTACTGTTGCAGCCAGTTTGCGGTGCTATCCAGACTACACGTGTCAGTGGCATTACGTGCAAAGCAATTTTAGGCAAACGAAATGTGAAAACATAAATGATGAAATGCAATGACGTGACACTTTCCCTCATACTTTGCATCTAGGATATTTCTGCGACTGATTAAAGTATGATTGGTAGAAAGACGCGTGACCGAAATTGTTGCTTCCAATTGTGAAAAAATGTAATTGTGAGCAGTGAGCTTATCGCTGACAAATTTAATGTCAGCATGAGAAATCAATGGAATGTGTATAGGTAGTTTGTGCTCCTCCGTGCAGTTGTTCACACTATTGATCCGATGAACCGATATGTGATAATGATCTAGGTTCAGTAGTTACAATTTTAAAGAATGAGTATTAAGGATTATTATTCAGTTTATCACATTTCGTTACTCAAGAACCGACGACGATCCGCTTGTAATGATCAGAGATAATAAGAGGAAAAGAGCATAATATAGTGTTGACATAGAGTAGAGTGAGGGAAGAGGGGAAGAAAAGTAAGGTGGAGGGAAGACAGAGTGTGAGCAAAGAAGGCAGAATGAAAAGAGAATGTATAAGTGATAATACGGGGTTACCTGCTGAGAGCCTTGCCCTTCAGCTTGCTAGAAGAACACCAGATCCCCCGTAGAGTGCAGTGGTTTTGTAATACGTGGAAAAGACACATCACCGTAAAACAGACCAACGTGTTAATTCGCAATGAAATAAGTAGCTTCCGATGATGATTAAGAGTACTACGAGCAACTTGTATCAAAAACCACACGCCACTGTGACGACGATCGACTCCCAGTATCACAGCTATGAAGAATGATATTTAAATCGATGATTGTAAATCACGTTGCAGGTTTACGCAGGGTCAGTCGCCAATGCCGTACACCGAATTTTACTCGAACTAGGCGCGAAATAGGGCCAAACGCCTAGCTATTAAATTAGTCAAGAAGAAGGGGCAGCGATATTTGGTTACTTTAAACTTTAAACGACTCTTAATAGCACTTGAGATGACCTAAAAATGTCACGTTTAAATTATATTTCGGGCAGTCTATATCACAGCCAAATAGGTGAAAATGCGTAAAGACCATTTTTTTGTAATCATTTCTGTTGCATAAACAAGTCATAGAGCGTCAAATAAATGTTTAAGCAATACTATAATGCGCACATCTTACGAAAGAAACGGGGTTCAAAATAAAAATCGCTTAGGAGATTGACCAAAAATCCGACTTTCCGCCGCATTCAATTAGGAGCCAAGGTGTACTATTGGTGTACGCCATCAAAAAAATACCCTGCGTATCTACGCTTCCTTTTTGTTACCGTACCAATAATCGATGGCAATATACACTTAATAGCCCTCCTCTAATTTTGACTTAACGACCGTTCCCTGAGCCTGCACCTGCACCTGCACCGATGCAAAATGACACAAAGAAAGATGTAAAAAAGCAAAGTTCTAAGGGTGTGCATTGCCAGCGAGTGCCTTTAAGGAACAGCAACGAGCTTTCAAATGCAAAAAGTATCGTAACGAATTCATTCTAAAGACCGGTATTTTTAGGGTCCATGATTTGAGAAGATCAGGAATGACTGGGTCGCATTAGGTAATTGCAAAATGCAAATAAAATATTGCGATAAATGTAACAGTTACGATGTCTTGTATGTCAGTTAGTCGCTGTAATTTGTTATTAAAATGTTGTAAGTTAGTTGCCATTGCCATGCCATATTTTAATTTCCTCCTGTAAAATAGATTTTTCGAATAACTAACGCAAGAGCAATCTGTTACATGTTATTTCTAACGCATTTCATATTACGTATGTGAAAAAAACTACCTGTCGAGATGTACCAGAACCCTAGAAGCAATAAAGGAATGAAAACATCAATAAAAGAAAGAAACTCGAACAAGGTCTGGGCTAAACGTTGGAAGAATAGGAGAATGTAAACTTATCAAACATGAAACTTCATTTCTGAAAGACTATTTGTCAAGCAAAACTACTGGGCAACTCAATCAATTTCAATACTCCGTAAAAGTGCACTCTGGTATCATGTATGAATGGAATAGCAAAACATGTAAAAGATTAATATTGCGGAAGAACGTACTTGGCTGGTAATTTATAAAGATATCCATGACCCTCGTCGCTCCATAGGATCACTCTGTCTGCTGCCAAAAAATCGCCCGCCATCCAACGTTCTCCTCGAGGGGCAGTTATGGAACACAGAACCGAGAAATCTCCGGCGTCAAATATCTGTGGAGAATCATTGTCATATAACGTAAGAATAATATTCAGTTAATGAAGTGGGACACTGACAAAACCGACCTGCCAATATTTGGAGCATACAATGAGTACAGTTCTTTGATTGTATGGGCAACAAGTCATCGCCAGGGCGTTGAGGCATCGTATCTGTTTGCTCTCATGCTCGTACAAGGGTTCACTGTTTCGATTCTCATGGCCGAGGAGTGTCCACACCTTGACGGTTCCCGTTGTAGTCAGAGCCAGCACAACGTCGTCTTTAAAGGAATGGAAGAGTCTGTTGTGCTTTAACTACATCTACGAAAGTACCGTGTTAAGCGACATGACGTTAATTAGATTCAGCGGGCTAACAACTCAATAGACAAACCGCTAACTAAAACTCCATTAAGCAAGTACAGTTGAGTAAAAGTCTTCGCAGTATTAGCGCAACAATTAATTGGCGAGTCCAGTGACGAATACTACACGCATTTCGCTGACAATTATCACTGCATCTTGTTATGCGCTACTCAAACGTAAGAATAGAAATAAATAATGTAACGTACACGTACTGAGAAGTTCATGCAGATTAGCGTACAACGAACAAAATGAAAAGAATGGAACTAAAGAAATTCGTAACTCTTATGGTTGTGTAATATTCCGTGCAACAGCTAAAAGATAATTGCAATAGGAACTCTACCACAACGGACATTATAGAAAAATAATAACCGCTGGTAGTGAAACAGATGTTCTAACAGATGTTAGGCTCCACGATTGTTATAACATTATGTCAGAGTGTTCTGTTACATAATCGAATATTCTTAGATATAACATTTGCTACATATTGCATTAAGAGCAATGCCATAACATAGCGCGGACTTATCAAAAATGCGCGTAAAAGAGGAAACAAGTAAATTAATAATAGGTAGAAAATTATGTTTCTTATAACATGGTTCCAAGTACTAGAGGGTAGAAATAAATAGCATGCTTAAATTTAACATAAACACAGTGATGCAAGAGTAATATTACGACCATACGTGTGTAATTAACAGACGTAGATATTCATTAATGTATACTTACGATAGATATAGAATACCGAACATGAGTGTTATGAAGGGCATGATTATATTTGAAATTATTCAGGTGTGGACTACTGTTATGAATGGTAGGATGCCACGCAAAATGAAAAAAAGAGCTAAGTGCAAGGATGTGAGGTATAATTAGTGAGGTTTACACATTGTCCATTAACGTATTTAAAATTGTGTGCATAGAATCAGCACATGTCAAATAAGCATAAAGATAGAGGAATTCAAAAGTGAATAAAATGGTACAGCGTCGAATACCAGTGCAGTAGCACCAGTTTAGTATCCACTCTCATTAACATGCTGTAACAGTCTAACTTGTATTAAGATTTTGAAATTAGTTTCTAAGAGCTCATTATTCAATAGAAGATTATCTTTACTGGCAGATTCATGGATGACTTACATGGCATCATAAATGCCAAAAACTTTTGTAGCAAAACCTCAAAGCATAAACCTTGTTTAAGCTGATTGTTCACTAACGAGTTGATCAGAGAAGCGAACAATATACTATATCAAATATATTTATAAATAATAGACTAGACTTGTCGATATTCAGAGAGAGAGAGAGGGGGGAGGGGGGAGATATAGGGATATAGATAAGAGAGAGATATCTTTTGTTATATACTAATCTATACAAGGGAAAGGGACCCTTCCATGACCCATTTCAGCAGGTACATATTGAATGTAAACCAATTCTCATGATACCTCAATACGTATCCTGCAAAAGTTTAAGACCTTGAAAAAATCTTAATTATACTCTTTCAAGGTGCAAAACATTTGCATGGTACAAATTGGTCTGGGGACTGATAACAAATTAGGTAGCATCTCATGGTAAAAAGCGTAGGTGTGATGAAGTGTAACTAACTTGTATGCACGTAGAACCGACCTTTCCGTTTGGCCGGGCGAAGGACGTGCAAAGCGCTAATCCAATCAGGGTTTACACGCGAACTCAATGTGAAGAGCACTTCTAAACTAAATGGATCCATCACCAGTACCTCAGGGTAATACCTAAACAATCCAATTAAAAGATCTATCAGATAATGAAATATATTTGTAATTAATTTAGGAAAAAAGGAAAATTATTATATACCCAGAACAGAAAAGCCTCACATCTTCTCCACCAGCTGATACATAAGGTAACATTTGTGTATGAACACTATTCAGCTTCACTGCTTCACGGCACTTTCCATCGACTAAATCCCACGTGCACATCTCTCCGCTCTCACTACTGCTGACAATGTAATTTTGTTCCATTATCACACTAGCTCTACTTAAGCACATTATTGGGGCAGTATGACCGACGAGTAAACATCTTGGAGTCATCTAAATAGGAAAATATACGATGACATATATGTCATAGGTTAATAGTTCGACATTATTACAGCAAATTTAACAACATAGTTACCTTTAATGTTTCAGGATCTGCCTGCCATAAGCATATCTGACCGTCATAGCATCCTGTTACAAGTGTCTTCTGGTCACGGGATAAGTAGACACATGAAATACAATGTGTAGGAGCTATACGGCCCCATAGCACTATCGGTACCACTAAACTTGTACCTGCTGTCATATTTGAATGTAACCTAGAACCCAATTACTGCATTGCAAATACTTGCAGTCAATCTGTAACTTGTTGTTTTTGTCAAAAGATAACAACATTTAAATTCTGCTCAGGATTCATGGTGACGCTATAGAAAAATGTATTGTACTTTGAAAGCTACATTCCTGCAGTTATATACCAGAAATATATGAAATATTGTAACTAAAATACTGCCTATCTAAAGTATGGAAAAATCATTGGCAAAGATGTCACATAGTCATTTCTTTACAAACAACTCGCCACAGCGTATAGCTCTAATGGACTAATGTGCTTGTGTAGAGCATCAGCCTTGATAAAAGAAGGCTTGGCTACATAGAAAAATATACTGTTAAAGCAGGGGCGAATTGCGATTCTTCAACAAGTGATAATGTAAAAAGATAACCCTATGGTACATAAATGATAAACGCTCATTACGTTCTGAACTAAACTGAAGACATTAGAATAATGAATCTCTATAGTAGGGCTGAAGCGGATATGAGAAAATACGTTAATTCTACGAAGGGGTTTTAAGAATTTTTTATTGGCGACTGGACGAAAGCAAAAAGGACCGCCTCAATTTCGAAGGATTCCTGTTAGAAGCAATTGTATAGAGGCGTCTGCTACATCACGTTCACGAGATGTCACTGACAATCCAAAGGAAAGCGGGACTTGTATTGGCCGATTTTATGGAACTCTGGGCAATTCACCATTGATCAGGTACGTAAAAATATCAGGGTATTTACCAAAAATACTGAATGTCAATGACAACTACTCCAAACGTCGCAACTGACTGTATATCCCGAAAATTGTTCAGCCCTTACTGCACCCTCACGACGGCAGCCATCTTGGTGTTGAGGACAGTGTCAGACAAGAGGGGCGAGCAATCAGCTGTTCCACGTCAAGAGATCCCTAGCGCGGGAGTGCTCATGTCAGCTCGTGTCACTTCGCGCACCAGTCGATACTGAACCGACCGAGACAGATCCCTTCTCTCGAAAATCAGTCCGTTGAATCACCGACGAGGTATAGCATATACAGACGATGTAGCATATAGCATAGATCAGGGGTGTCAAACTGGCGGCCCCCGAGGTAATTTTTTGTGGCCCACGACGCTCTGACAAAAATTAATATAGAAAAAATGGTTACGAAGAAAATAGTGCTTAGGGGTGATCGAGACAATACCGTGCACACAATTCCCTCGTTAACCCTTTAACTACTGAAGACGAGTATCCTGAATCCTCACTTCAGAATATAAATAGTTAACAAAATTTGTAAATGTGATGTGGCCCGCGTCAATCTTTCCTGTTGCACCAAATGGCCCGTGTTTTAATTGAGTTTGACACCCCTGGCATAGACCATAATAGACAGGTTGACCATATTTTTGGGGGGAAAATAAAGGACATGTCGAAGAAAATAAAAAGTTACCTTATAAAATTCATAAGTTTATAACATTTATTACGAAAATAGTATAAGTGAAATAAAGGACGCATGGTCACCTTAACCCCCCGCAACCCATAGACTTCTCATCCAATGCAAATTTTTGTGTCATGATCGGGCGGATCGGGGACATCCGTATAATTATAGTAGATAACGATCATATTTTTCAGAGTTTTTGGTCCCATTGTCAATCGTTTACGAATAGTTTACGAAAGTTTACGAAATGTCCACCGAGGTTCGGCGAGTCGGCATATCGTCGACACGCGCGAATTCCAAATCTCGCAACAATTCGGTTAATCCTGACCGCGCGCCGTATGACCCGCACATTCGGATATTAACCGGATACTATGTAGGTATCCGGTTATCCGGTTTTCAAGACCACTAGTGTCAACGTCCTTTCCTCCGAGCTGCTCCATGTTGCTCCAACTGCACCAATGCGCCAATACTCCAAGTTGTAGGGGTGGTTGAAGCAGTGAATGCTCCACGAGTTCCACGACAAAAGTAAGTATGTAACATCATAGCGTAACCAAAGTCGTAAAACTTGATTGCGGCAACCAATCAGAGTGCTGTTACGTTTCGCAGACGACGCAGCTGATTCTACACAATGCAGAAGTTATGATACAAAATACGCACTGCGAAATCGAAGGGGCAGCCCCCGATTCGCAACACTTTCGACGGTATTGCATGTTGATAATGTGAAAAAATGAGACATTTACGCGAATCCTGTAGAGTGAGTAACGGGCAACGTGTTTTTCGCAGTGACTTTACTCATTTCGATTAATTAATCGGGATATCCGGATTTGGTTACAAGTACTTTTGGTTGCTGAGACAATTTGGGCACATTGTGGTATTAAAGTTTGGTTTTGATTTGGGGATGGAAACAAAAATTTGTTTTCGCCAACGAAAAATCGTCATATCTCCGAAACTATTGAGAGTTCATCGTGCATTTAGTGATCTAATTCCAGCGCAATTACCTTCTATCGATTTGAATAAGCCCAGGACAAAAATAAATTTTCAACAGCCATTAGTGTTATTGTTTGGGACCACAGTGAAGTTGTAGAATTCCGTCAGAACATGCTCTGCGCATCCGGGGGGGGATATTAAATAAGCAATTTATCGACAAACAAAGCAAATAAACGATTTGCGCTTTTGGGAGGTTTGAAAACATAATGGAACATACACATAGTTTAGCTAATATGGCAAAAATTGTTAGGAAGCGCTCACTTTCTGCAAAATAGATAGTCGATGAAAAAGAGGTACGCAAACGTTCTACTTGTCAAGAAGATTTATACCGTAGGTCGTACACATACAATGTGGTATCGACAATATAACATATGCATAGGTCTTAACCGAACAAAGACGGGTTACAATTATAATGACACAACAAATTGATATAAATTATATTTTTATTAAAGAAATTTACTGAATATCTGTGGAAGATGAGATGATAGTTTCGGTTGTAGCAAATCGCATTTCTGGCATATGTAACCGACGTGGAAACAAGTGATTTTTATTACCTGTATTATAATTTTCGGATTAATGTAATAATACGTTCGTTTTCTTTGTTCACACTGTTTTCATTTAGTACACTTTGCAGCGCTTCAGTTTCTGCTTCATATTTCAAAACGTTATCAATACTTAATGCTTTCAAGCATGTTATTTTGAATCCGATTGAATCTTCAGATCGTTCAAGTATTATTCGAAAAAAGTTGTAGTGACATTATAAGGCAGAATGTGATACACTCGAAGCACTTCCAAAGGTTTACAATGAATTTGTACCAAGTCAAAATTTGATGGGGCATACGAGTACCTATGTGCATTTTACGATTGTTCATATATGACTGAAGGTGTTATCGAATAAAATGCTCTCCAATTTATTATTGAACGCATACTGCAGATTTGCAAACGGAACACTCTAAAAGTGTGCGAAGTCGTAAATCACTATTAGCAGTTAAACATTTCAGTAATGTGTACAGATATGTTCTAGCGAATGGTCTTGTTACATTGTCATGCTTTGCCAGTATCATTCGTGTCGACGCCGATTAATCGGACAATCCATTTTTGCTAAAATTTTGTTTAGAATCGAAAACGTCAATGCGGAAAGGAAACCTCAGAGCCAGAAGTTAATGTAAGCTAATATTGCAGTTAATCCTGAATGGGATTTTAGGGGTCTATTTGCAAAATAAATGTTGACAGTCAATATTGAATATTCAGACAACCGCAAGTCATGCCGTATATGTATCGAAATCGACAATGTGAATGCCAGGTTAGTGCGTTGCCGGTTACATACTGATAATTCAGGAACAGAAGCCGTAAGAGAAAATGCCAGGCAATCTGCTAAACCAAATCTTTTCAATGTAACTGTACTCGATTATTCTAATCGCAATGTCCACTTACTCTAAGTTGGCGCCTTGAATTAGATATGATCTCTTGTGCATTGGTATATTTTTCTTACGCTTTTCCCTTGCGTCGTGTTTTTGCCCCGTTTATTTGCCTGTCTCTTGAAATTATATCAATGAGCTTTAAGGAACGAACGTATAACGACGATAGTCACGCAAAGTCGATTCACGAGGGAATTGAATCGGGATTTAATGAGCGAAATTGAAAATGGATCGAAGCAAATATAGTCACTGTTACTAATTGAGCGTGGGAATGCCAGCGTTCATCATAAATGCTGTCACCGAGTGTCAAACAATTTCTGGGAAATTCTGTCGGATGACAATCTAAAGAAGGAAAAGATTATTATAACGAATAAGTGACATAGAGGAACGATTTAGCAGCTATTTCATTTTCAACTGTGAAATCGCGCCATCGTCAGGTGACAGCATATACAAATCGAAAACTGATTCATTTAGTGCCCACTCTCAATAAGTAATAATATTTCCATTTCATCATACATGTAAAGAATTCGCGCGACGCGCGACGCTTGCTACCGGTTGTCTCTTCCCTTCGGCAGCTAATTCTATCTTTTCGTTGATTGCTTGTGTTGATCGTGATAGGGATGCACTGATGAAGCGTACACTCGAAGCGTATTTCAATCGGAACAAATCAGACACTATTTTTCGCGTTCATTAATTTTATCGATTCTACGGAGGCCGCTGCCTTTGTCTTCGAAATCGAATTTCGAAATTTAAGAATGCCCACATAATCCAGTTTAGCCTTTTCATGCCGTATTGCCTAGATTCATTTCGTTTTCATCATTTTTTCGCCTGTCTCAACCGGTCATTTTTACATCTTGTCACTGTCAGTTTAGGAATCATCCATTTGCTTTCGTTGATCTTTCTTGATTTTTTGTTGTCCGGCCATTTGCTCTACTCCCCACCATTACCATCATCCGAATCGAATGCCAATTGAGTATATTTTTGCGTAGATGCCTTTGTTAGACCTCTCCCTCTCCTTCAGCCTTTTCAGGATGATTTAGTTCATAAAGTATCACTTTTCTTCACTATTTTACAGTCAGTTTGGTGGGCAATTCGTGCAATTTTATTAACGAAAAGTAAGAAGCGTTTTGTCAAATTTACGAATGAAACATTCTTTATATCACAGTCTTTCGTTCAGTCTTCCGTGTTTATGTACTTTTAGCTATTTCCTCTTTCTTCAGTTGGTCCATCCTCCATTGTTTATTCGAGGTTACTAATATATTTTTGATTGCCAAATTTGGGAACCAAGATATAGCTGAGTCTGATGTTTTTCTCCTGCTGTTGCTCTCCATTCATTTGCTTTAGATTTTCTATAATAATTTTGTCTATCTTATCTATCCTCGTAAATAGCATTATTTGTTATAGTGTTTTGAGAGTTTTATGTCACCATGTGAAAGTGGTGGAAGCATCGAGAATCTAAACATGGTTGTTTTTCCATATAATTTGCTACATGTATTCTGCCGAAACCCAATTTACTTTCATTTCTTAACCTTCTAAATTTTCTGTGTTAACAGTCGTTCACATTATTAACATTTTGTTCGCCTTCTTAATCGACTTTTTTTGCCAAATAAAACATAATAAAATTTTGATAGCGAAGCGGTACGTTTCCCATTAATTTTCTGTATTTTATATTATTCGTTGGTCGATAATTCACTGTCCCAGTATAATATCCGAATATCATTAGAGATGACAAAATTCCCCCTACTCTATTAGAGGCGGATTTGAACCATATTTAATAGAGCAACACCAAATAATCCGGCTTGCCAATGATTTCAGAAGTCTCGATATCCGTTTTTTTATACAGGCAGTATCATCTGTCGAATAAGGGCCGAAGTGATACTCGGCTCTGATATTTCAAACTGGTTTCATTCGTTATAGCTTGTTGTTTCTTCGGGTTTATTCAGGTTCTGCATTTTATATCTGTTTCACGCCCGACACTATCTGGATTTGTTTATTCATTCTTGATCTTCTTCCTTCTGCTTTATGCCAGGATCATCCGAGACGAGTGTTCAATTGATTGCAATGTTTCAATGTATACAACCACCAAGGTTCTATAATTTCTTATCAGACATGTTTCAGGAATAATCACAGAAATATGAGTCATGGTGGTTGCCGTTATTAAAGATGGAATATTTCTCTTGAATAATATGTCGTGCGTGTGATTAAAATTCCTTTCGAGTATAGATTTTCATTCTGCGTTGATCGAAAATTATGACCTCCAATTTTGTATTCTTTTCCAGTTTAGACTTTCTTAAGCAAATTGATCAGCCTATTTCATTTCGGTTCCTTGGTTTCATCTTCTTCGATGTTGTCCATTGTCTTTGAATTGGGTGATAGGCTCCCTCGCACTCGTCGGTATGGCATCATGAAGTTCCATTCCTCAATTTATCTTCTATAATTTCTTATCAGACATGTTTCAGGAATAATCACAGAAATATGAGTCATGGTGGTTGCCGTTATTAAAGGTGAAATAGTTCTCTTGAATAATATGTCGTGCGTGTGATTAAAATTCCTTTCGAGTATAGATTTTCATTCTGCGTTGATCGTAAATTATGACCTCCAATTTTGTATTCTTTTCCAGTTTAGACTTTCTTAAGCAAATTGATCAGCCTATTTCATTTCGGTTCCTTGGTTTCATCTTCTTCGATGTTGTCCATTGTCTTTGAATTGGGCGATAGGCTCCCTCGCACTCGTCGGTATGGCATCATGAAGTTCCATTCCTCAATTTATCTTCTATAATTTCTTATCAGACATGTTTCAGGAATAATCACAGAAATATGAGTCATGGTGGTTGCCGTTATTAAAGGTGGAATAGTTTTCTTGAATAATATGTCGTGCGTGTGATTAAAATTCCTTTCGAGTATAGATTTTCATTCTGCGTTGATCGAAAATTTTGACCTCCAATTTTGTATTCTTTTCCAGTTTAGACTTTCTTAAGCAAATTGATCAGCCTATTTCATTTCGGTTCCTTGGTTTCATCTTCTTCGATGTTGTCCATTGTCTTTGAATTGGGCGATAGGCTCCTTCGCACTCGTCGGTATGGCATCATGAAGTTCCATTCCTCAATTTATCTTCTGATCTCTCCTTACACTGATTTGTCGTCGAGACGGTTTAATTTATTGCCAGGGTGTCAGTATTATGTTGTCCAATTGTGAGAACCTGCAAATATGTGAGGATTAGCCGAAAGGAAAAGAACTACGAAAAAAAGCAATGCAGAGGGAGAAGATGCAGTGAGAGCCAGAAAAGATCAATAGTATGAATGTAATAAAGTTGTATGGCTGCTTTGTATAACTCGAGGATGCTGAGTTCATAATAAAAGAGCGAGGGCAATAAATAGTTTCTTAAGTTCTTAAGGAAAATATAAGCACCTCTGCGAATCGATTACAATCCAGTAAAGAGATCCCAGCCATTTTGGAAACGTGCATTGTGTGGTGAATTCATGGATTTGTTAAAATTTATTTCTCAATTTCTCTACGTTACAAGAGTGAGTACATCATGTTTTAACATATTACATTCGTTCTGCAAAATATATCAGCCTATGTTCAAATAATTATTTTTCTTTATGTGCACACAATAACATAAACAGTTCATGAAATATGTCGTACACACATCGATAATACAGTTAAGAGGCTTTAGAATCGAATATTTTTACTTGCCCTCCTTAATTTGATGGAGGTTGCGACAGGGTGTAGTTTATTCTAAAGGTTTCACTGGCAGTAAATTTCATGCAAATAATTAAGATAGTCATGCTTTTCTGGGATACAATGCAGTGCAAAAAGAATTTCCGAGTTGCTGAGAAAGAAGAATGCAAATCATCAGAATCATTGAAATGCCGAACTGATTTTCTAAGTTATAAGGCGGAATATACAGATTTAATTAAAAAATCAAGATTTTATACATTTTGAGTGCAAGGACAGTTTGATATGGTTAAAGTGAAACTTGAAATAATAATGTCCAAAGAATTTTCAATATGCGTCGTCTTCCGATGTAGATGTCAAAATGAAATCTATTTAAAATCTCAATGCTGATCAACAAAGAATCAATAAACCTCGATTTAGAACTTTAATTTTGAATCTGAGTTGTTATTTTTAACGACCTAAGAAGCCAACATAAATTGATATTTTGGAGCCCCTTTCTAGTAATATTCAAGAACAAGATGTCTATTTCAGGGATGTTTCTCATTTGCGAGGGTTTTGTTACGATAATGTGATGTTATCGTTTCCTTGACGGACAGCGGAGAATAATTCAATTGAAATGTGTGATGTTCACGTTGAGAGTAGATTACACATATATCAGCCGGAAGAATAATGAAATTGGATTGTCACACCAACAGAGTAAACACTGCAGCCTTTATCATCGATACTCGCAAGGTTTTGAACATGTTCTCTTTTTTCTCTTTTGTAGGAAGGAACGGGCTAAAGTAAGTGATAGTTATCATTCTCGGGGGGAGAGAGCGATTGTCCCCCCGAGGGCGTAAGAGGAGTGAAGATTTGCGCCCCCGGGGGAAGGGGCAAATTTCTGTCACCCTGGGAATGATTGCGCCTTTCAGTATTTTTTTATCCTTTAATAAAATGATATATGAAACCAATATTACATTTTAAGGGGATAATACTGTCCCCCGAGGGAGCATACACACACAAGGAAATTTAGTTTAAAAACTTTCTACATCAGATTTGTATCCAAAGTCAACTTTGGTGCGAGGGAGGAAATATTTTCAACAACTCCGTGGCGAAAATGTGACGGTTAAAATGAAAATTGAAGGATCGTACGAAAAGTTTCATACGGCGATCATGCTGGCACAAGTTGAAATCTGACAAAGCGTGATTATCAGATGTTTTAGCAGTGTACAGAATGTTGTAGCCATTGTGTGCTTGGAAATTCCAGTAAACTAATTTTGCTGCATTTGATTGAATGTTTGTTGTACGAAAAATATCCGTTGATAATTTAATAACCCTGGTAGGTACAATTTTGATTGCTTGTGAAAAGCTTCTATTAATAATGCTGGTATAAAAGGTAGTGCTCCGAAAAATGTTATTGCGTTGTATCTTTACCACGGAACAAATTTCAAGACATGTACATACCGAATAATTCGCTTTGCTTACTGCAATGAAGGCCGTGTATGTGGAGTGAGAAGATATTCGAGACTCAATATAAATTCTGTTATATATGGTATCGACATGGAATTTCCAAGAAAGTGCGCGGATATTCTATTGATATTGTTCTTTTGTTTTCTTTTTTTTTTGTGTACTTTGTACATTTATTTATGATGAAATTATTCCAACAAGTTCAGAACAGAAGAGAAATATCAGCTTGTGAGAGCAATAATTCAATAATTGTGTGTCATTTTCGCTGGTCAATGAAGCAAAGTAATTGAATGTGAATTTCAAGGAAAATCGATTGGCCCCGGGTATGAGATAGCACGTGTCCGACGTCCATCGAAGGAAATACTTTGGAGGATTGATTAGGAGCAATTTGAGAAGGGGCAAACAGATGTGTGAAGTGGTTGAATATGAATTTGAGAGTAGCCAAGATATCACTCACCCCCGTTCAGGGAATCCATGAGTCCCGTGTTCTTCTTGGCCAAAGGTTGATCGTCTTCTCGCCGGACTCGCCGGACTCGCCGGATCGAGAGCGATGTGATGTGACGACGTTGTTCCGATCACCGAGTGTCCTCTTCTGCAACTTGTATGTGACGACGAGGCCCTTATATACCGTGGACCGTAGCCAAATTCCGGCCTCGCCGTGGGAAGTGGGAACCCCTCACGAAGACTTCAAAGACGGTTGTCCCCCTGTCTCTTTCATGCCGCCCCAGTCGCCAGTTGTTCTTTCAAAGATTCCCGATGGCGAGAGGGGCTCTCGTTTTCGAGGCGAAGTCGTCCATGGTCGTTCGTTGCACCTTCTTACTTCTTACGCAACGAGATTGCAAGAACAAGTATTTTACTCTGCACCCTTCTTCAAACGTTTGCACGGGCCAGGTGTCGCGTAGCCCTTGATGACCCCCTGACCCCTGGACGCTTCCTCTCTCGACAGACTTCATTGTTATCGTAATACATTTCCATCTTCGAAAATATTTGCTTCGCGTAAATTACCTGACCTAACATTTTAATCGGAGGAATATGGGACAAAATAACTGTCCGACCCAGCATGCGTCGTACGCAAAGATTAGCTAGATCGATTTTCTTGCTGCCGCTCTATGCAAATGATTATTTTTCATCACCCCTCAGGCACCAAGGATCCGGTTGCACGCAAGTCGCTTTGTAACCGTTATCCTCACCTTCGTACAGCAGTATTTCCCCCTTCCGTTCGCACACGGTCTTTATTCGCATTAGAAAAAGTGACGCCCCGCGCTCACCAGATTTGCATTATAAAGCATATAGAGGGAATGACATTTTAAAGCAGTGCCATTGTCCGACGTCTCGGAATCTTATGCTTCACCCGTGAGAAATGGTGAACAATCTTCTGAGTATACGACGCCAAGAATCTAGAGTTTGAACAAGTCATTTGAAACATGTGTCAACGGCGGAGCAGAGGAGGGAATCATCGTTTTCTCTGTATTAAAATTTATTAACGAATTACAATCTGCGGTTTATCGTAATGACGAGTGTAAACAGATCAAAATTAGCGTTGTTGAGACGCCGAGAAAGTAGGTATTCGACATGAGTACACTCTGAATGGACATGGCGCAATGAGCTGTTCTTTATTTTAGTCCGCAATTCGATGATTTGAATCGAACTGCAAAGGCAGTGCCGACGGTCTGTACGTACAAAATATATAAAAATGTGTTTCTATAAATATCTGTGACTGTAGATATGGGTACCATTAACATTTGCAAGTATATGCGCAGGGTTGTCAATAGAGAATCTCTATGTATATACTGAAAGCACAGTCAATTGTAATACAAATTTCTTTGGCAACGAAAGCTCATAAAATTAACTTAACTTACTTAACTTGGAATAATCTTAAATAATCCTAATACGTATTTGAAAAACCTTTCTCGACAACCAAGTGCGTGCCGAAGTATCGAAGAAAGAGTGTGTCGAGATTATGAAAAATAATGATCTAGCGTCGTGAGGAATGCTCAGTAAGTCCGCGTGTTTAACTCACGGGAAATATGATAGAGACACAGAGACAGGTAACGATTACTCCTCCGAACGAATCTAATTTTGTTCGTCCGCTGACATTTTCGAATATAAAATACATTTCGCTGTGCGATACTTACGATAGCCGTGATATATACAAATTCACGCGTGAAAGGCAAACATTTTGAGATGTAGTCGCTTTGTACCGTCTTACACGATTATTGCACAAGTAATTGCACGTCCGACTGCGGCAAGTGATAGATTTGCTCATTTATCGAGGGATATGTACCGTATCTTTGTACTTTTACAATGGGTTCAAGAGCGGGAACTATAAGAAGAGAAGAAGAATGTGAATGACTTTGTCGAGATGGACGGGCCATTATGATTTTGAGGCTCGGTACTGCAAAGTGCCGCAGTTGGTGTGTCTCAGAAGTTACGAATAACGCGATATGAAGCATTTTGTACTAAGAAAATTGACTGTAGAATCGGCGATAATTTGATTTTTAAACGATTTCCCGATCTTCGCGCTATATTTTATTCCATCATTCATTAAAATCTCTTCCGACGAACTTTTGACGGGTCATCTGTCTCTACCTTTACGCTATGATTGGATTATCGATACATTCCTCCTCGTCGTCATCGTCGTCAGCGAATTTGATCTCATCATCATTGCGCCGATTTAGAGCGAAGAAGAGAGTTTCGTGCGAGTCGCCCTTCATTTCAGTCTCAACCCCGTAATCGGGACTCTGAATTTCATCCCGTGCCAAGGTCACTTTCTCCGCATATTTCAGCACCCTCGCCGGCGATCTCACTGGAATTCCAGACAATTCGGTCATAGGAATGTTCGCGGGCAACTCCCTGTGCCTGTACTGCGTCGTCATTATGTTGAGCTTCGGATAAAAAAATTCCGTCTCGTCGTTCTTCTGCGATTTCTCGCACGTCCGACGTTTCTCCATTTGACAGCCATCGACATTCGACGCGGCTTCGTCGTAAACGTTTCTCCAATCTTCTCGAAGCCCTCTACGTTGACTAGAGTTACGCCTGGAATTGCTGTTGTTCGCCTCGTGCTCGATCCCTCGACTCCGATTCTCGGTACCTATTGATTTTGTACTTCCGCCCGCCGCGTTGCTCCCGCCACCCCCGTTGCCAGTACTCTGACGAGCAGGAGTTCGCCTGCTGTTGCTGCTATTGCACTTGGATAAATTAAGGAAAACCTGTACCTGCTCCTCATGCAGCCGATTATCGTGTTTCTCCGCAGAGACGTTCGTTTCATGCTTCGAGAATGTCTGCGGCACGTCGTCTTTGAGGGTGATATGGCTCGACAAGGACTCCTCGCTCACTCTCACTCTCGAATCTTCGAGAATGCGGTGAAGTGGAAGGAGCCGTTCGTTCAACCTCGTTCTGCGATCGATACTGTTCTGTTCGGAGTGTATACTTCCATCCATCTCGGAGGGACGTCTTTGTGCAGACGCGTCATTCGGATTGAGAGCCCTTTCCGGCCTGGATAACTTGATCCTTCTGTATTCGTCGGGCGTCAGGGTGAATCCCTCCGCCCTTGGGTACAGTCTCGATTCGAGGCCCTGCAAAGGATCTGCCTCGTCCGTGACGAGATTTTCTGGGTCACCTGATGTCAACGGCGGTATCCAGACGAGGAAGGCCGGATCCATACCTAGGTAAGAGCCTGGCGCCGCGCCGGCATTCGCCACGTTGTAGTCGTAGTAATCCAGCTCCAAGTCCACGTCGGTACCGGGGATATTGAACTCGGTGCTCGGCCCGTGCAGTAGTCGCTCCCGATTACGTCGCTCCTTCGTTTCCTTACCAGCGCGAAGGGTTGAAGCGTTCCAAGAACTACCACAACCTTTCTGTTGACCATATCGAGTTAGATCGAACGTATCACGAATCGTGAGCCGAACATAGGCAGAAACGTCAATACGTTGATGATTAAGTCGTACCTGTGCCTGCAACGTGCTCGCAAACTCGTAATGAAGTCGCCGCGCGCCCCTCGTCGGCATGCCGTCGTTGCCATTGCTTACTCCGCTTTCTTCCGGTGTTACTATATCCTCTGGTGGCGACGGCGGCGGCGGCGGCGGCGGCGGCGGTGGCGGCGGCGGCGGCGTTGAGCTCCTCGACGTCCTTGACGCCTCCAACGTTCGAAGTCTGCAGCAATCGTTTTCAACTTACGCATACATATTTCGAAGAAATGTGAAAAAATGCTCCAACGTCGAATCGACAGTATCGACACCCATACGACACTATTCGAATGCTCACTCATCGCTTACTTGATTGGCCGCGCGTACTTCACTTCCGGCTGGCCCACAACCGTGACACCCGACACCGACGACAGATTATAGGCGGCGTTCAATTTATTTGGTATTATGGCTTCTCTATGACAGTCCTCGGCCTGTGTCAGCTTCAATGTCTCACTACTCGCGCCAACCTCATCATCGTACCTGTCGCCAGGCGAAGCAAGAGAAGATTGATACTACTACCTATTCTCCGCGAACCCGGCCGTTACGATCCGTCTACGCCACTTACTCCGTCTGCATTTCCGAACTGTCATAGCCATCTTCCACAATACACGATTTTCCGCTCTCTTTCACCTTCCTCGATACGTCGCTCGTCGGCACGCCAACGAGGGAGACCACTTCGGAGATCAATGTGCTGGATGACAAACTTTTCGGTAATCTTGTCAGATCCTGCATCGACTCGCCGCAGACTGAAAGCGTAATGGCAAACTCGCCTGGTGTTCCCAATAGTTGAAAGATTGAAAGGAAAGATCGGAGAAGACCTACTGAAATTGTCGCTGAGACTGTCCAGGTCTTCCGCGATCTGGTACTTTCTATATTTATAGGCGAATTGGAGCGCCAACGAGATTGATATGAAAAAGATCAGTATGACAAGAGACGCGGCTACCAAATGCGCTGGCGTCATCCAGAAGATGAGCTGTCCTACCGTACTCGTGGTGTTCGCTTGGAAAGGCACCAGTGGCGAGAGTGTCTCGTTCTCTGCACGTTGCTTGCCTGAAAAGTGTATGCTTGCAGTTTGCGCGGTCGCGATCGTTGCGACGTAATTCAGAGAGCACTCACGATACATCGCAGCATGAGCAAGAAAGCCACCGACGCAAGATTCGGTGGCAGCAGATAATTCGTCACTGAAAAATTCCAGCAGCATACTCTGCCCCGTAGAGACGATCGTTGCCGCGGCTGGGGCACTTCTGTCAAACGCTATGTCCGTCAATAAATTCGCGCTCAACGAATCTCCGTCGCGAACGCGAAAATACTGGCCTGGACAGGGGAATTGGGCTTCATCGAGATGCAGCGTGACAGCGAAGTCACTCGTTGCCTGTGTCATTACGATTCACCGATAAACGTTACTCCTACCTCCGTATAGAGGCGAGACTGGCGAGAGAGAAGGCACAGTTTACCTGGAGCAGCCAAAACGAACGACCGGGACACGCTTGGGTGTTGGCTGCTAAAACTTTTCTCGACACTTTCTCCCGAAAGCTAATGATACAACCGCATCGGCACCGTAGTCCAATTTCTGTTCTGCCCTCGGAACTCGTCGATTCGAATTCAGATCCGTGACGACATTTCCAGTCAACGATATTCCATGCACCGTGCGCGTCAGCAAGGTTCTCATCTCCACACGATTCCGTCTCTACAGCTTTCCCCTGCGGCACAAACATAATCCCTTCCGTCTTCCGTCCGAGCGCCATTTCACCGACTCAACTGTCTGTTGCAAAGAAAACCATAATACCTGGCAAAATTTCGCACCGTAACTCGGTGGTGGAGTATCACAAAATCTGTACCGGCTTCGAGTGCCACCCGCACAAGAACTGCTGCAAGGAGTCCACGGACTCCAAGGCCCCCAACCGCCTGCATCGCTTTCTGGAGTCAAACGTGGCAACGGGAACAAACGGGACATGAATTTGATTGTTGACACGCGAAACGAGCAGCGCCAAACTGACCTTGCAATGGAAATGTGGGTATGCAGGCAATCCTAATCTCAGCCATCGCGCCCGTAATCGCTTGGCTCACGTAAACGAAGCAGTACTCGACGAATTTTTCCGTGAAAATCTCACACTCGAAGTTGAGAGTGTATTTGCCAGGCGTTGCTTTTAGCTCGGTTACATAATGAAGGGTTGACGGCGGTGCGAAGGATGCAACGTCTGCCCGTAGACGGCCGTACACCCGCACTCGATCTCCCTGCAATCGGCAGGTGGGATACTCGAACAAAACCGGGACACCCCCTGATCCTTCGCACGGATACACCGACCTCGCGTGAACATTGAACTTAAATTCCTCCGACCACTCGACCTGCCAGAAGAAATCTCTCTGATAAGCCTATCCTTGATCGTCGCTTCGAGTACTACCTTGACGTATGCATTGAGAACAGACGGACTCGTCACACCCCCCAATCCTCTCAAACTTAGGACATAATTTCCGGCAAGACCAAACAGTTCGCAGGGCAGAATTATCACCTTCTCCGATGTAAAATCCTTCAATTCCTCGTAATACAGCAGCTGCGTTATCGAAACAACGTTTGTAATCGTTTCATTCGACACTTTTCCTCATTCCTTACTTCTATACAAAACTTACTTGGGTTCGATTTTTCCCTTGAGCCTCGCAGGAAGCGAGATTGTATCCGCAATATAAAAGGTACAGCGTTTGCATCGCGACAGGGATGTGTTTTGAAGGCACGCACGCGATTCCACTGTACTTTAACGTTGCCATAACGGGTTTGCTGGGGTAAGTGTTAAAGTGTTGACGATCCAAGAACAAAGACGGCATCGGCCATTCAACTTGCAAGGCACTGTTCATCTGTTAAATATTTAAACAAACGTCGGTCGATCAAGATCTTCGCGTTCGCGTCGTTCGCGAGGAACCGTTTCAACGTGACAACGATCGATATTCGTACCTGTATCTCGGATATTCCCGCGACGTTCGGACTCCTGGCTGTCATCGTGGATAATTTATATTCGAGTTGCAACGTGTACGTTCCGCCGCGCGAAAATACAGTGCAGGGTATTATCACAGACGCATTATCATTTTTTGGGGCTTGCATTTCGAAGGAAAATTCGCCGACCAGTTCTGACGCCAACCCGTTTTGATATAGTACTCTGTGACGCATGGAAAAGGGAACGTATCGATCGATATTGCACATTCAATTTGTCTATCACGATTGTTCTAGAATCATTTCTTCTTACCTAAGAAGCAGAGGATTCTCAAATATCGTCTCATAACTCTTTGACCACTCCGAGTTTCCGTCGCTTGCCGTGCCATCGATATTTCCTTCTCCCTTGAATTTCGGACTCGTAGAAACGGTAGAGGATTTCGCATCTGTTGATGCTACGATGAATATTGTAACATCCCCAGATAAAGCTGTATGCGATGTTGGAGCAACGATCCTAAGGAATATGGGCCTCTCTTCTTCCATCGCCGTTTGTGATGTACCTGAGCAAGGGACGGCGGGTAATACCCTTTCAAAAAGCTTTCCGAATATATCGAGAACAGTATGAGAGTTGCTTCAGTTATGTTTTACCACATTTGAGAAGAAGAAGAATCAGTACTCCCACCGATAACTCGAATGACCAATTCATGTCCTCTTCCTCATTGGTATCCTACTCCGTAACTGGATTTTCTTAGAAATGCATTTTATTGTGCGGCTGAAGTTAATGATGTTGCTGCCACCGCCCGCGCCGCCGCTACCTTTATCTCGGCCTGATCGGACGTTTGTCCTCGCGCACCGAAACTCCCCGGTCAACTCAGGGCATCGTCCGCGTCGCAAAGAGCATATCTTTCGCACGGCCACCCTCCAACACCGGACATAGGCCCCCGGCGATTGTACGAAAATCACGAAAGGCACACGAAAGGGGCAAGTTCGCGGTAGCCATGAAATTCTCGGAACAAGGAAGGAGGACGGGTAATGGTAAGCCACACTGCCGAGCCTCTGGCAAGCCACTGGCAAGCTACTGGCTAGGATCGATATCGAAAGTCACTCGCCCACATGGTCGGCACACGCGTCATCTACGTCTCTAGCGTCCTACGCACACCGTCGCTTTTTGCAATTACGTAAAAACCGACAAATTTACACTAATGTTTAGACGCAAAATTGAAAGAACTATATGTGCGGAGGCGAGACGGCCGAGTATGGACTGCGTGTGGGTGACGCGCACGTAGCGAACTGAATGGGGGTAGGTAGGCACCCCTCTTGGCTACTGATTCCCACCCTACTATCGAGTGCGTTCATCAGGGGGTGAGCATTGTGACAGAAGGTTGGCTTCAATGAGCGACGGTGGTTGGAGGACGATCCATATACGCGTACTCGCCCGACGGCACGAGTCGCCAATTATTTTTCGGTCTGAAAATAAAAAGCCTCCAACAATTGACACCATGCCGGTTAGAGACGAAGCGAGAGGCGAGAACCGTCCGCATTGTACTCGAATGAAGCTTCAGAGAGTTCGTTTTCATTTCAACAACTACCTACAACCTCTCCCTCTACTTTTATCATTCATTTGACATGTTTATAGAAATACATACATATTTCTTCAGTCGTTTCCTAAGAAATCTCGAGAGGTTTATTAATTAGTTATAAACATTAGCACATGCACGGTATAGGATACCACACTGCCCACCCCCCGCAAGGAGAAACAGGAAAGAAAAAACCATCTTCTGTCCTTCCCATATGTTGTCTTCATCTCTTGGTCCGAACGCGCAGTCCGTGTATCTAGTATCAGGTCTATGGGCGCACGTTAGTTACAATTTCCTCTGTTAGGTAGCTACCTGACAGTTTACCAGCTACCTGACACTTTAAAAAGTTAATTTAAGTGTCAACTTTCAAATGAAACATTTGAATTTCCCGCGTTGCTCTAATATCTACGGTGCGGTGGCGCCTTCAAAAAAAGCGGAGAAACGCTCAAACTAATCATTGAACAGCAGTCGGTAATGTTGATAACTGCAGACCCTTGAAAAAATACCGACTGCTCTCCAATGATTAGTTTGAGCGTATCTCCGTTTTTATTTTGAGGCGCCACCGTACCCAAATATTGAGGCGACGCGGGAACTTCAAAAACTTCTTAAAATATTTGATGTTTAATTATTTCGAAATCCGAAGCAAACGCACTATGCCATTAGCTGTCATAAGGGTTAATCTACTAAATCTACTTGTTGACTATGGCTTATATGAAGACGCCGCGCAGGCGGGATTAGAGACAGAGCGAAACGACCATGACCAACTTATATGTCCTCACCTCATGTTGGCTTCAACTCCCGATACTCCCGTGAGTCGTGAGTCCCGTGCAGTTGCGTGCGTGCAGTCCCGTGCATTGCCGGCGATAGGGAGTGCGCAGTCGATGTATGTAAGGTCTATGTTCCGAACTGCTCCGAACTGCTCCGAAGGTAGAGCGCAGAGCTTACTTGTAAGGATCAGACGAATGACGTACGTCAAAACTGGTCAAGACCAAAGACGAGTCTATTAATTAGGCAGAGCAGGTGGTCGTTTATTTACTTTGCCTGAGCGTAATCAAACCCGGACCATTCTCGACTCGTCTATTCTTTTCGACTCACAATCGACAGAATGGACGTTCTAACGAAGTTAAGAAACACCGTGAGCAACACCATAAGTAATACCGTCCACACGACGGCATATGGCCTTTCGCAACTGTCAAGCGTTTTACCAGGTAATCCCGTGACAAGGGAGTTTGAAGCAACGGCGCACATTGCCAGTGCGGGGCCGGGTCTCCTCTGGAAAATTTACAGCGGGTACAAAAAGTCGACCAAGCAGGAAGCTGCTATATTTGTTTTCGAAAAACGGATTCTCGAGAGATGGTCGAGCAAGCACGACCGCGAAATCGTCCTGGAAACTCTCAAGCGGGGCGTTATGCAGCTCACGAAGTTACGACATCCACAGATATTGACCGTCCAACATCCTCTCGAGGAGTCGAGAGACAGCTTAGCTTTTGCAACAGAACCAGTCTTCGCTAGCCTTGCCAATGTTCTTGGCACGTTTGAAAACGTCCCACAACCTCTGCCGGGAAACTTAAAGGATTACAAATTGCTAGATATTGAAATACGTTACGGATTGTTGCAACTTGGAGAAGGTTTGACCTTTCTACATAGCGATGTCAAATTATTGCACAGAAATTTGTGCCCTGAATCTATTGTTATCAATGCACAAGGTGCTTGGAAAATATTTGGCTTCGATTTTTGTGTCTTAAACCAATGTACAGATACCAAGCAGGTACGTGACATAACTGTAAGATGCACTCTCAGATAGCTGCCAACTATAACATTTTAGAATATTTCTTCATCCTTTTACAGTTATCTTGGCCGTATACAGAGTATGATCCCACACTACCGACTTTTGTACAACCAAATTTGGATTATCAAGCACCTGAATGTCTATTAGCTAGTAGTAATAGCACCCAAAGTGACATATTTTCATTAGGCATGCTGATCTATGTTATCCATTCTCCTGACCATTGTACTCTTCATGAGTCCCAAAATGATTTATCAAGATGCAAAAGGTTCTTGGGAAGCTTGAAATCTGGATCCGTTGTATCTTCCAAGCTTCTCTCGGTGCCACAGTGCCTCGGAGATACAATGAAGTTAATGCTAAGTCATAGTCCGGAATTGAGATTAGATGCTCATCAATTTATTAAGGTAAAATCAAGAGATGGTATTTACATGAAAAATTAATGTCTTCAGTGGTTACCGTTTTAAATGTAACACATCTCTCTTTCCCAGATTGACTATTTTATGGATATCGGAGTTAAGACATTAAATTATTTGGATAAGTTATTTCAATGGGATAATCTTCAGAAATCTCAATTTTACAAAGGACTACCACAAGTATTGAAGCAATTACCGCATCGCGTAGTGTTACATAGAGTTTTACCTGCGTTATATAAGGAACTGGTTAATCCACCAATGATACCATTTGTTTTACCGAATATATTACAAGTTATGGAGAGCAGTGAAATTGAAGAATTTCGGGAACACATCCTGCCCCATTTGAAACCTATACTAGCTTTGGAGGAACCGCCGCAAGTGCGTAGTGAGATTGCCAGTACCGTCTTTATCCAATCTCTCTTGGTGTATGTATGCAGCAACATTCGTATTCTTCGCAGATCACGTTGGTTCTGTTGCAACACGTCGACATGCTACTCAAACTTTGTCCCGCAGACGTAATTAAGACCGACATAGTTCCTATGCTGACTCGCGCTCTCGAGTCTGAGTGGGAACAAGTTCAAGAACTCTGCTTATCAGCCTTGCCTAGCATAGCAACTATGGTAGATGGATCGGTCATGAAAAATGCCGTTCTCCCAAAAATGAAAAAAATGTGTTTAAACGGTAAACCTAACGGTGGCAGAAGTTTAGGGATTCGAGTAAATTGTTTGCTGTGCTTGGCGAAATTAATTCCGAATTTTGATCGTTGGCTGATTCTCGATCAGATCTTACCGTTTCTTCAAGAAATTCCGCATGCAGGGGAACCCGCATTGTTAATGGCAATCATTGGTAAATTAGTCTTTTCTTCCAATATTGAATATAATCGTATCAAGGAACACGATTAAATATATTGTTATACACTTTATCAGGCATATATCGAATGCTGCTGGCCCACAGCAAATTTGGAATTGGAAAGGAAATATTGGCAACGAAAATGTTGCCTTTCTTGCTTCCGCTTTGTGTCCAACAAAGCCTCAGTTTGCCTCAATTTGAAACCCTCGCTTCCCTGGTCCTGGACATGATTAACAGAGTCACGACTGAACATAAAGAAGCACTCCGGCAGTTAGATGTTGTGCGACGAGAAAGCCAACAATTTGACCAGGCTCTTGCACATAGTGCATCGTCTGTCACGTCTAATTTTTCCCAAAATAACGCATTCAATGACACTCATCTAACTGGAAATGTACTCTCCTCTCCGTCACCTGCGCCGAAGTTGGAAACGAGAATCGAAAACGGTCTGACGGTCGAGGAAAAATTGAGGTAAGTCTAATGAGAGGTTATTAAGATTTATGGGCGACTGCTTCTTCATGTTTCTTGAACTATTATGTTCGGCATTTCTACAGATCGATGCAACAACGGGAAGCGCATCAGAGATTGCAATCCCAGGCTCCGCTTACGCCTTCAGTTGCACTCTCACAATCAAGAAAGAATGAACCGAAAGATTTAACGGCAACTTTAATGAAGAACAATTTACAGGAGCTAAGCTTATCAACGTATAAGGTGCCAAATTTGTCGCAATCGAGTCGTGTTGACATCAATTCACCAACTTCGACGTGGAAACATTCGGGCAGCGTACAGACGCAATTACACTCCGTAACTTCGCAAATTCCCAATCCCACGTTAAATTGGAATTCAAATGGGATAGCCACGCCCGCAAATCGAAACTCGGAACAACCAGCGTCAGTATGGAATCAGTCCGCTCCTCACGCTTCGATGAATTCAAATTGGAATAATCAAGTGCATTTTGCCGCTAATGCAGAATATAAAACAAATTTGAATTCTAACGCAGCATTTCAACCCCTGCTGAAACAAAGCAATATGTCGGAAGGACCACCGAAACCGAATTTATCTGATCAGGATATTATGGATTTACTCAGTTAACAGGCTCTTCCAGTCTTTTATACGGTTCAATGGAGAATGTGATGAAATTAGTTATGATTATACAAGATTATGTTTAGTATCGCATTTTAGGTATTGATTCCTACGTTAACATTAAGGAAAATAACCATTCGTTAATGCGTAGCACGTCTGATAAGTAACGACGTAAAGTCTAGCGAACAAGTTGTTAGTACCCTGGGAAATAATTTGCACCGCAAGTATCATATTAAATGATATGGCAGAAAGGTTCTGGCACCCAACATACTGGAATCTTATGAATAAAATTAATTTTTATTTACACCATATCATAAGGATGTGATTCAATCGTGAGCTCTTTAGAAGGCGACAGGACTATTGAATGTGCGTATGGCGATGTCTTCATGTTTGTCCAGATCTATATAAGTGTGATGTATTTATCTTGTTGCAGCAGACACATCATTATCATGTAACCCGCTTCCATGATGCAAATCCTTTTCATTAAAACTCATATTCTTATTACGCCAACTCTTGACATTTGACGTACGATCCCAACATAGTGTCTTAAGATAAAGTGTATAGTTAAAATAATGGTTGAAATAGTTCAAAATTCAGCGATTTCAATGCTTTTATTTGGTTACTCCCTTCGCGTACATCATTTCGCGCAGAGAATACAGTCAGTTGTTGTTTTCGTCTCGATTGCATACTCTTTTCACATCACGTTTCTCCCGCAATAGTATAAGACGACCTATACATTGCATACAGCTTCATCGTATGAACGCAGTCAGCTGCTTCGCTTTATCATTAAAAGGCATATTCTCTCTTTCTCTTTTAATAACGAACAACGCCTCTTGTATTTCTTCTTTGCTTATCGTCCCCGAGGTAGTCTTGTTTTCAGAATACTTCCCTTATGTGCATGTATGTTCTGCGTTATTTATTATTTTGTTCTTTCTCATTCCAGGGAGTACGGGAAAAGCATTGGGGTAATGGTAATGGGGGTTTTGGAAAAGGGAAGGACATTAATCTTCTATGGAGTTAAATTATAATTGGGTACGGGGACTGGATGTGGAAAATATGGTTAATATAATGCATTAATAATTACGGAAAACAACAAGAAAATAGAACAGCACTTAGGTGTTACCCGATTTTACATCGTGCAGCATTTCTGTATAAGTACTTGACTATATTTTTTTTCGATTCTGCTTTTGATTTCGTCACTTTTATGCCTATACTTTTTTCTAAGCATCAAGTAAACACGATTTCGTAAATGGCTTGCACGTCGGGTGACATAATAAAACCGCTCACTATATGTTCTATGAAATCAGCGGACTAATTTGACTCTTTCCACCCATACCAAAAAAAAAAAAAAAATTAACACGTAAAATGATTAATGGGCTAAAAATGAAAACCATTAGTCATGTAGACTACATTTCAGTTTCCTCTCTTGTTAACTGTGGTATACGATTCACACTTTTTTTCTGTTTTAGCATGTTCCCTTTCTCTTTTTTTCACCAAAGGATTACAATAAACATCTAGGTAAATGAATCTTTAGTATTTGTTTTCATCGTATTTCCAAATTTTGCTTGATTCCTTCGATTACTATACATACGTACATATGTATATATATATTTTGTATATCCACACAAACATGCACGCACGTGCATGCATTTACGTGCTAATGAATAAATATATATATATATATGTATACATGTGGGTGTATACATATACTATTTTTTGTTAAATGACAATCGGGGTTAACGCCTTCTTGGATTCATGCATAACAAATTCCACATGCCAAGCGGCCCCCTTTTACTTGTCGCGAGTTATAATTTAGTCTTCGACTTGAAATGAAAAGTGTAGTTAAACGTCAAAGACTCTGGGGTCACGAGTAACACAAGTCGGCAGCTTTTATCCAGTTCACAAGGTTAACGGGCGTAACGTTGCCAGTGGTTGACATCCAAAGCTGCTACTATGTCTTCTGCACCGAATTAAACAGAATGAAGACATAGGTTTGCATTGAGTAATCACGATGATATTAACCTACGAGCCTACCTTTTTCTGTCATTCTGCAGAGGAACGCTTGATTGTATCCACTCGACTTGGCCCAGGGCAAACCAATCTTTTCCAACTTTATCTTGTTCGAGTATAATAGTCTCATCGGTCCCAATCGAAGGATAAGGAAAATGATCCTGTTCGGAGAGTATTCTGCGTTTAACCGGCGATCGTACAGGTTCCGTTTGAACGCATTTGTCGCACTGTCGCACCCTAAATTTCAGGGTGAGATTTGTCGACGTGGGAGGGATCGGCGAATCAGTTTCCCGATACTCCATGTACGGGCTCTCCCCCCCAGGAAGATACAACAAGTTTCCTGATTCGGATCTCCTATAGGTGACCCGTTCTAGAGTGTTGTTCACGGGAAACGTGGTACCGTCTGCCCAATGACCATCGTCTTTTATTGGACGAAAGTGCGTTCGGGCAGAGGTAAGTAAATCCTCGTCCGGCTCCGGAAGGCTGTTTACCTTCAGATGTGAACGAGATTCTTTGCGAGTTCCAATGGGAGTTTTACGCGGCGTGACTGGAAAGAAGCAGCTACCTGTCTGACGACTTTGGCCGAAATTACCCAAGCTACTGCCGAGACCCTTCCAGCACCATGGTCCATCCACAGCGGAGTCAGACCAATTAACATTGCACTCTGTAATGGTTACAATTTGATCAGGTATTGTTTTCGACTGTACTCGCAGAGCACGTAACATTAACCGAAGTACAGAAAAAATCGCCTATCTTCTGAGCACGATTGTTGAAACGCACGATTATTCACTTATTTACATTTAACAAAATATCAGTATAAAATATTGCATATCTTTTTTCTTTACCCATTTATAGCCACATTAGATACTTACGTTTCAAGTCAATCTGCCATCTGTTAGAAGTACTTAAATTCGGTATTACGATATGCGGTAAAATTGAAAGTTAAATATTAACAGTGCATATCTGACCTGATGCATTCTTGTTACTACAATCGTCCGTGTAATCCTTGATGCTGATTAAATCGATATCCCATGGAATAAGCGGTGAGTCTCCGATTATAGTGGGCCACAAGGGTCCTGAAGGAATAGAAAGCGTTGGAGCCGCCCAAATGGATGCCGTGTCCTGTGCATTGCCCGGTCCAGAATCCCATAATGCTTCCAAGCTCTCATCAAACTTTGCTTGCAACTGCGCCAATCTCAGCTGGTCCAATTCTAATTCCCGCTCTTTCTCTCTCTCACGTTCCATTGATTTAGCAAATCCAAAACATTCCTTTTCCTCAGACTGTTGCGATTCGATATTCTATAAAGACAAGGTGCTATTGTGATCGAGCAAGAATTAGCTACTCGAAATACGGATCGGACACTTACGATTGACATTTTTGTCTTTTTGTTACGCGCCTTGTTATTCTTATTGTTATTATAATTAATTTCGTTCTTTTTATTATTATTGTTGTTGTTGTTGTTGTTTCCAATGTGTCTGTACTTTTTTTGCGAGAACTTGAGAGTAGTAGGTTGCAAAGCGGGAAAAGCTGCGTAATATCTGAGAGCTCTGTCATGAGGAGTGAGTGCCTCTAGATTTGTTTTCGGCTCGGCATCAGATGTCTTTGATTCTTCGTTCTCATCGTTCGTACTCGCTCCCTCTAAATCTTTCAGCTTTGTGCAAAGCTCATCAACCAAGCTCTCTATTCCATATTTCTGCGGCAGGTTCAGAAGACAATGATACATACTTGGCCAGTATATGTGGTCCCAGAAAGAAAGATACAGAAATAAAAATACACATACATTATCACTCACATTTTCAGCAGCGCTTGTTAGACATTGAACAACAGCTTGTCTTTGCTCGCTGTCTCCCTGTGTTGACGGATTCGTTTTGGGTTGGGTACGTATACGTCGCCCTGTACTCGTACCTATACCCACTGTCTCAGGTGGAGGACTGAGGGCCGAGTCGGGGCGGCGCAATAGGCTGAGTATAAAGCGCGAGTACGCAACTGGGTCAATGCCCAATGCGTCCAGGCGCGTCTCAAGCCACTGGCGCAACTCCTCCTCGGCCCTAGAGCCAAACACTTCACCCCCACCAGGAGACGCCGCTATCCCGACCAGGTGCAACGTCGGGTTCCTCATTCCCTCTTAAAATAAAGTCTCCCAGACCGGGGAACTGTCGCAAACTCCACTACTTCCAGGGTGATCATCTCAACTTCTAAAACACAAGCATTGCTTGAAGAACTACTTTCTGGCTGCAAAGCAAGTTTATTGCACAAGACTAATGCTTACTTACTTAGTGTAATATTACCGTATATTATTGTCCTTGTGTGTTTTGACTGTATTAAATCCACCACCTTCACACTTTTTAGACTTACTTAGATTTTTTTATACAAGCGTATGTTTAGTTGCAAGTTCTTTCACGTCGATCAGTGCTCTGTGCTTTTTATACTTTCAAATTTAGTTACGCCGGTTAAGAATTATATGCCCTTTGTGCACAGGTGGTGGATATCTTGAAGCGAGGCTGGCAGGTCTTAGTGAAGGATAACAAGTTCAGTTTCCTTCCCATTTTGACACTGGAATTTAAGATAATCTTGTTATTAGTAAAGAGTGTAACTCGTAGTAGTTAGCTAATACTTGACTTATTACTCGACATCCAATGAATAGGGACTTGCTCTTTCTTTTTATAACCCATAACACCTGTTCACAAATTGTAGCACAAGGTCATAAGTCGTTAACGCATAAACTAAATCATTGAAATTTCCATTGCAAGATGTTTACAGAAGCAGTGTTAGAGTTGTTGTAACTTATGTTTGAAACTTTTAGATCAATCTAAATGGAACATACAGTCTGTTATATAAAGCAAGCCATCAAATTTGATAGGAGCGTTGACGCATAATGTGGCATTAATTTTCTTTTAACGAGAAAGTACTTTTACATTTGTAAAGGCAGCCGTTATACGTTTAATTAAGTGCGTATATGGCTCGCAAGCCAATTGCTGCACCTCTATTGGTCCTCGAAAGATAGTTTGTTGATACGCGGGAACGAGCAATGAGACGTAATAGACGTAACATTAATGTCAGTTGGACTTAGCACCGTTCTATAAAAATTTTGCCCGAAATTACGGACAAAAACAATATAGGGATTTCCAACGAACCGGATGGTACGTATTATGACGCGTATGCCTTTGTGTACGTAAATGTGTAGGTGCTCATTGTTGGCAAAGACATTGGATGGGTAGTGCAAATAACCTTGTCGATTGCGCTATGCGTTTCCCCTGAGTCATAGGTGCACCAAAAAATCTTGATGCCTGACTTTACACTTTACAAGCGGTACAATGGTCTTCGGCCTCGAATAATAGTCGTTCGAGCTGTAATTCGATC